>JAHRHZ010000056.1:30340695-30351724 GCA_024137785.1 Ginglymostoma cirratum | reverse complement strand
CCATTTCTGAAGAAGGGTCCAGACCCGAAACATCAGCTTTCCTGCTGCTTTGATGCTTGGCCTGCTGTGTTCATCCAGCTCTACACCTTGTTATCTGTGATAAATAGTCGTTTCTGTGATGCTAAATACATATTGTCCAAAATACAAAGTCACAGAACTGTTACATTGCAGAAGGAGGCCATTTGGCCCATTGTCTGCTCTGGCTCTCCCAATGAGTGATCTTGCTTTATATCATTTTCCTGCCTTCTTACTCTGGTCATGGAAAAAAATAGTCAACAATCCAATGTAAACTTCATGATGCATGATCACTGTCCTTTAAATATTTCCCCATTGACACGATTTTCTTGGTCCAACTTATTCTCCAGAACCAGAACTAGTGCAGATCCCTTTTTCATTGGACTGGAAACAAATTGCTGTAGATAACTTTCCTGATCACACTCTATGATTTCTTGCCCCTCTCTGCCCTTAACATTGGTATTACCGGAGTCTATATTTTGATAATTAATATCCCACTACTCTATAACTATAACTCTATGTATACTCTACAGTTCTTGCATTTCTCTGTAATTTCCTTGCAAATGTGTTCCCCTATATCCTTCCTCTCTCTTGTGCACTGAATCTTCTTCTTAAGCAATGCTGTTGTTACACTCTCCATTCTTCCTTTACTGTCTTTCCTACACTTTGTAACCAGGAGTATTTAGTACTTAGTCCTATCCTTCTCTAACCCAGGTTTCCGTTTTAGCCATAAAAATTCTTCGAGAATCTTCAGCTCTTGTCACCTCAGGAAGCAGTCTACCCAGCTACTGGTTATGTTTTTAGCAGAATCAACACAGTCCTGTCCTTTCGTTGATGGCAGTTGTGTTTGGACAAGGTATGATCTCATTGCTGGAATCTCAACTTACTGTAGGCCGTACAATAATCAACAGGAGATTGAGGAGCAAATATATAAGGAGATCACAAATAGCTGCAAGCATAATGGGTTGTAATAGTAGGGGATTTTAACTTTCCTAACACTGGCTGGGACTGCCAGTGTTAAGGGCTTGTTTGGAGACAAATTTGTTCAGGAGAATTTCTCTTACAGTACATAGATGGCCCTACTAGAGAAGGGGCAGTTTGACTTCCTCATGGGAAATAAGGCAGAGCAAGTGGCAGAAGTGTTAGCAGGGGAACACTTTGGGACCAGTAACCGTAAATCCATTAGTTTTAAAATACCTGTGGAAAAGGATAGGCCTGGTCCACAAGTTAAATTTCTAAATTGAGGCAATACCAATTTTAATAGTTTTAAACAGGAACTAAAGTCGACTGGGGGAGGCCCTCTGCAGGCAAAGGGATGTCTGGTAAGTGGGAAGCATTCAAAAGTGAGTTAATATGGGTTCAGGGCCAGTATGATCTTGTTAGAGTGAAGGGTAAGGCTTGGAGAAGTGGAGGACCCTGGATGACCCTGTTATTGAGGCTCTGGTCAAGAAAAAGAAATGGGCATATGACAAGAATAGGGAGCTGGGATCAAGTGAATTCTTTGAGGAGTACAGAGGGTGTCTTGAGAGAAATCAGGAGGGCTAACAGGGGACATGAGATGGCTTTGACAGATAAGCTAAAGGAGAATCCAAAGAGATTCTACAAGTACATGAAGAGCAAACGAGTAACTAGGGAGAGAATAAGGCATCTTAAAGATCAACAAGGTCATCTATATATGGAGCCACAAGAGATGGCTGAGATCCGAAGTGAATATTTCTCTTCAGTATTTACCGTCAAGAAAGGCATAGATACTAGGGAACTTGGGGAAATAAATAGTGATATCTTGAAGAGAGTCCACATTACAGAAGAGGAGACACTGAAGTCTTAAAACATATTAAAGGTAGATAAATCCCAGAATCTGATGAAGTATATCCTAAGACTCTGTGGGAGGCTAGGGAGGAAATTGTTGGACACCAGCAGTGATATTTGTTTCATTGACAACCACAGGTGAAGTGCCTGAAGACTGGAGGGTGGCTAATGTTGTGCCATTATTTAACAAAGGCTGGAGGGAAACTGTTAGGAACTAAAGACTGGTGAGACTGATGTCTGTGGTGGGTACGTTGTTAGAGGGGATTCTGAGACAGTATCTGCAGGCATTTGGAAAGGCAAAGACTCATTTAGTAGAGTCAGCATGGCTTTGCGCATGGGAAATTGTGTCTCTCAAATTTGGTTGTAATTTGAAGGTGTGACTAAAAGTAGATGAGGGCAGTGAGGTAAATGTGGTCTACGTGGACTTTTGCAAGGTGTTTGACAAGATACAGCAAAGTAGATTGTTGAGTAATGTTAAATCTCATGGGATCCAGCAAATTAAATACAAAATTGGCTTGAAGGCAGAAGACAGAGGGTGGTGGTAGAGAGTTGTTTTTGAAACTGGAGGCCTGTGACCAGTGGTGTGCCACAGGGATTGGTGCACTGTTGTTCATTTATATAACGGATTTGGATGAGAATTAAGGAGGTATGGTGAATAAGTTTGCCGATGGTACCAAGATTAGTGGTACAGTGGACAGAGAAGAAGGTTATTTGGGAACACAGCAAAATCTTGATCAACTGGGCCAGTGGGCTGAGGAATGGCAAATGGAGTTTAATTGAATAAATGGGAAGTGTTGCATTTTGGTAAGACAAACCAGGGCAGTAGTTACAGTCAATGGTAGGGCCCTGGAAGTGTTACAGAATAAGAAGTCTGGGGTACAAGTTCATAACTCCTTGAAAGTGGAGTCACATGTATACAGGGTGGTGAAGAAGGCTTTTGACATGCTTGCTTTCATTGGTCACAGCACTAAGTACAGGAGCTGGGATGTCTTGTTGCAGCTTTACAAGACGATGGTCAGGCCACATTTAGAGTACTGCATGTACTGCTGGTCGCCCAACGATAGAAAGAATATCATTAAAGAGTGCATAAAAGATTTACTAGGATGCTATCTGGACTGGAAGGCTTGAGTGAAAAAGGAGGGATGGATAGGTTGGGACTTTTTACCCTGGAGCATAGGGGTGACCTTACAGAGGTCTATAAAATCATGAGAGGCATGGATAAAGTAGATAGCTGACAGCTTTTCCCCATGGTAGGGGAGTCTAAAACTAGAGGGCATGGTAAGAATAGAATAGAATGTTTTTATTGTCACATGTACACCTGTGGAGAAGTACAGTGAAAAATTTTTACAATGGCTGCCTTTAATGGTGTCATCTTAGGTACAAGTACCTAGGTACAAATCTTAGAGTTAAAAAAATGTAGATTAGCATGAAACAGCAAAAAAGTACAGAATGATAATAAGTGACCATAAGTACTTAAATTCCAGTCCGTGTCTATAGCCTCCAGAGCATGAGGCCATGCTGCCTCAACATGCCAGCCTCCATCCAGGACTCACTCTGCCCCCGGGACTCGTCCCACTTGTTCCGTTCCTTGATTCCACTCTTCCGGTAGTGTGACGGGCAGATGGGGGAAGGAAGGAACGAAGGAAGGAAGAAGTGGTCAAGAGTGGTCATCAATGGGTGTAAGGTTACCACTTTTGATTCTGTGTGCCAAGTAAATATGCCAAGTCTACCTCAGATTACCCTGGGAGGGCAGGATATCTCAAAGGTTAGGGAATAGGTGAAGTGGTCCTAGTGGTCAAGAGAGGAGAGATACAAAGGGGTCCGGAGGGGCAATTCGTTTCACACAGGGTAGTGATTGCCTGTAATGGACTGCCCAAGGTAGTGGTGGAGGGGAGTACAATTTTGTCATTTAAGAAATATTTAGCCGCTGCATGGATGGGATAGGTATGCGGTGATATGGACCAAACACAGGGAAATGGGACTAGTTTACTGGGCAGCATGGACAAGTTGGGCCAAAGGACTTGTTTCCATGCTGTAAACCTCTATGACTCTCAAACATGGTACCCTCTTGCTGGTCCCTGTGTCACACTCACGTTCTCTTTTCTGCCACAGACATGGAATAGAAGCCAAGTGCCTCCAAGTGAAGGCAGGAGGTTGGTTCGTCCCATAACATTCTTCTTTCTGTCATGCTAGGTCATGGTTCCGCACTCTGACACTTGGTAGCAATGCCTGGGACAGGGAGGGAAGTTGGGTTTACAGCTCAGCAAAACCTGGCAACCTCAAACAAGGCCCAAATCATTTGTTCACCATTTAGCTTCAGTACTAACTAGTCACATCAAACCATCCATGCAAGATTATGATCAGATCATTTCTTGCACATCATCAATGGGTGTAAGGTTACCACTTTTGATTCTGTGTGCCAAGGAAATGTGCCAAGTCTACTTCAGATTACCCTGAGAGGGCAGGATATCTCAAAGGTTAGGGAATAGGTGAAGCTTGCTGCTTCATGCTGCTACTTGGAGTAGAAACATGCCCCTAACAACAGGATGCTGCCATCAAGCCAAAAAAAATTGTGCCTATCACACAAATGAGCAATGTGGTTTATGAATTTCATAGCCAGCTAGGATGCCAGATACGTGAGCCAGGAGTCCCAAACAGTAGTGGATCAAATGAAACAGCATGCCTTTTTGACTCTTTGTACCATATCAACAGGTGTTTTCAAAACTCTTATCTAATGTTAGAAACAATGTTATGATTTCATAATTGGACAGCATTTGCTTAATAATTATGATTGTGCTAAGAATTACTCTCTCTATATTTTAAATGTAGGGGAATGGCATAGTGTTAATATTTCAGGTCCAGTGACCCTTCTTCAGAACTGAAATAGGGTTAAGTTTACAGACCCAAAACATTAACGCTGATTTCTCTCCACAGATACTGCCTGACCTGCTGAGATTTTCTAGCATTTTCTGTTTGTTATTAAGCCAGGTACCCTGTAGTGTTCTGTGACATGGGTTTGAAACTCACCATGACAGATGGTAGAATTTGAATTCAATAAATAGGAGTCCAATGATGACTATGAAGAAAATGTCCTGTAGGGAAGGAAGCGGTCATCCTTCCCTGGTCTGGCCTAAGTGTGACTCCAGACACACAGCAATGTGGTTGACACTTAACTGCCCTCTGAGTAGTTAAGGATGGGTATTAACTGCTGGCCGGGCCAGTGTTACCTACATCCTATGAATGAATTTAAAAAAGCCAGGCCAGTGTTACCCACATCCTGTGAATGGCTTTTTTTAAAATTCAATCAAACTTGCAGTATGGTGCATTTGCTCATTACAGGAAAGATGTGGAAGCATTGGAAAACATGCAGAGGAGATTTACCAGGATGTTGCCTGGAATGGAGGGACGGTCTTACAAGGAAAGGTTGAGAGAGTTAGGGCTTTTCTCTTTAGAACAACGAAGGATGAGAGGTGACTTGATAGAGGTGTACAAAATGATCAGAGGTATGGATAGAGTGGACAGCCAGAGACTTTTTCATAGAATCCCCACAGTGTGGAACCAGGCCCTTCGGCCCAACAAGTCCACACTGACCCTTGGAGCATGCTACCCAGACCCATCCCCCTATAACCCACACACCCTTGAACACTATGGGCAATTTAGCATGGCCAATCCACCTAGCTTGCACATCTTTGGACTGTGGGAGGAAACCGGAGCACCCGGAGGAAACCCACGCAGACAGGAGGAGAATGTGCAAACTCCACACAGACAGTCGCCCGAGGCTGGAATCGAACCCAGGTTCCAGGTGCTGAGGCTATAGTGCTAACCACTAAGCCACCGTGCCGCCCAAACGAGACTTTCCAAGGCTCATCACGCACTTCACCAGGAAGAAGGCTACACCTAGATTTGAACTTGAATCCCAGAGTTCAGAAACCAGCGTGCTCACCATTACACCATGGTAACCTTTTCCTAGGGTGGAGGTAGCTATTACGAAGGGTCACAGTTTTAAAGTGAGTGGAGGTAGATATAGGGGAGACGTCAGAGGTAGGTTCTTTATTCAGAGAGTGGTAGGGGCGTGGAATGCATTGCCGGAGAGTGTAGTGGAGTAGGCCTCATTAGGGGCATTTAAGCAGCTATTAGATAGGCAAATGGATGATAGTATAAAGGTAGGGGTGGAGGTTAGATAGACCTTAGGTTTAGGGTAAAAGTTTGGCACGACATTGTGGGCCGAAGGCTCTGTACTGTTCTATGTTCTATGTTCTATCTTCTTATACTGGAAGCTACATATATTAGTAGAAAGAACCCTGTTTTTTGTACACAGACAAAATATGTACAAACTCATTGCAGCTGCTTATACTGAACAAAGTAGGTGAAAGTGATTCTTTATTCATTTTTCAGGAAAATGCCTTGACCAATCAGTGTCAACTTGCTCACTTTATATTTAACCAAAATTTGATAGTTAACTCAGAGACAGCAAGAACCACAGATGCCGGGGTCAGTCAATACAGTGTGGAGCTGGAGGAACACAGCAGGTCAGGCAACATCAGAGAAGCAGGAAAGTCAACACTTCCTGTCCTGATGAAGGGTCCCAACCCGAAACGTCGGTTTTTCCAGCTCCTCTAAAATGGCCTGACCTCCTGTGTTCATCCAGCTCTACACTGTATTGACTTTGACAGCTAACAGTCATTGTATAACTGGTGCATTCTCCATGACAATGCCTCCACCAGTCTATTTGCCAAGCAATCTGCATGCACTTCTTACCATAAAAAATTATTGTTCCCTCAGCACTGGTATTTCTTACAAATTATCTTGATCAATTCAAAACAAAAAACTTCAACAAATCATGCCCTTTTCAGCAATATTCAATAAGATCATGTCCAATTTGGTTATTGTCTCATCTTCACTTTTCTGTCTGTGCCCATAACCCTTATCTGTATGCACTTTGATTGGGTAACTACAATGACTAAGAATGTTGAGCCCATGAAAGGGACAGCATGTTGACCTGTAACCAAGTTCAGGGTTTATCCAGTCAGGGGGTACAACTGGAGGTCATTTTTGACCTTGTTGGTACTCTGGGCACTGCATTACTGACTATGTGGCTATATCTGTATCTAGTCTAGCCACCAGACATAACCTCTGACCAACATCTTCAATTTGGATACCCTAGATGACCCTGGTGGATTCTGGCAGGACGGGATTTTTTGTGTCCACAGTCTGCTATTGTCAGAGATGATGAATGGGCTCTCCCAAAGGTGGCATCATTGGCAGTGTTTCTGCAAGCGGGAGGCAGCTCAAAGCATTCGCATTTGTTACTTGGCCTCCCAGACAATGTTCCAACTTGTAATTTTATGCACTCAGAATGAAAATCTACACCCTTTTCCTTTCTCAGTAATCCTCCCAAGGGTTTGTGGTCTGTTACTAATACAAATTTATGGCCATAAAAGATATCGGTGGAACTTTCTCACAAAGATGACTATCAAACTCTGCATGAGCGTGGGAAACATTTGCCATTGTACATCCTCTCCGTTGGTCTATTTGTGAGCCAAAACTACCCCGACACTGTTTGGGGAAAGATCGCACATCAGCACCAGATCTTGCTTGGGGTCATAGCGTGCCAACACCTTAGACAATGATAGCTGCTTCTTCACTTCCCTAAAGGCTACACATTGGATACAAGATAAGTCCTGTGTGTTGCTACATAATTGCCTTCACTCAAGTGGTGTTCCCCAAGCTCAGTCTGCTTGGCAAGAGCATCCACTTTCACCCTGTAACTCAAATGCTCTATTTACTGCATTTTCTAATAACAAAGCCAATTAGACTTCAGCTAGAAGGCACTTTTGCATGGTTACATCATTAATCCAATTTGGTAATGGTCTCTAAGCATCCCATTTAAACCAGTCATATGCCTCTGCCAGTTGTCTTAATTTAGTCAAAAATCCTGAGACTGATTCCCCTCGTTCTCGAACTGCCGAGTAAAACAATAGTATCTCAGAATTACAGGCGACTTGGGGTTGCAATATTCCTTAACTAAATCAGTCAACTCCTGATTAGGTGTTCGTATCTAGTGCCTCAGAAAACGTTAGGCTGTTAATAACTGAAAAAGCTGTGGATCCGCAAACTGAGAAGAATTACCTGTTAGTTCCCATCTGCCCCAGTGTCATTTGCCTCAGGCAAAAAAAAACATTCTTTCCACATTGAACCCAGTCTTTGGCAGGATGGAATGAATCAAGCTTCCCAAATAATGGCATGATGCCAGAAATGTTTCCCACAACTCAAAGACAATTGTTCATATTGTCTCTGCCTGCTCCTGCCTCACTGAACTCATCCGCTTACCTTGACTCTGTTCTTCCCCCCCAGTCCAGGAACTCCCTACCTACATCCGGGAAACCACCCACACCCTCCACAACTTCCAAACTTCCAATTCCCTGGCCCCCAACACCTCATCTTCACTATGGACATCTAATCCCTTTACACTTGCATTCCCCATGCAGATGGCCTAAAAGCCTTCAGCTTCTTCCTTTCCCGCAGGCCCAACCAGTCCCCCTCCACCGACACCCTCACCCGCTTAACCAAACTTGTCCTTACCTTAAACAACTTCTTCTTTAACTCCTCCCACTTCCTACAGATGGAAGGGGATGGGCATGGGCACCCACATGGGCCCAAGCTATGCCTGCCTCTTCGTAGGATACGTTGAACAGTCCCTTTTCCGCTGTTACACTGGCACTATCCACCACCTCTTCCTCCACTACATTGATGACTATATTGACACTGCCTCGTGCTCCCATGAGGAGCTTGAACAGTTCATCCACTTTACTAACACCTTTCACTCCAACCTCAAATTCACCTGGACCATCTCCAATACTACCCTAATAGGGGGTAGGCATCACATGCCAGCACTAGATCTCGCCTGGGATCATAGTACACGGGTGAGGTCCTGGAGGACTGGAGAATTGCTAATGTTGTCCCCTTGTTTAAGAAGGGTAGCAGGGATAATCCAGGTAATTATCGACCGGTGAGCCTGACGTCAGTGGTAGGGAAGCTGCTGGAGAAGATATTGAGGGATAGGATCTATTCCCATTTGGAAGAAAATGGGCTTATCAGTGATAGACAACATGGTTTTGTGCAGGGAAGGTCATGTCTTACCAACTTAACAGAATTCTTTGAGGACGTGAAAGTTGATTGATGAGGGAAAGGCTGTAGATATCATATGCATGGACTTCAGCAAGGCGTTTGATAAGGTTCCCCATGGCAGGCTGATGGAGAAAGTGAAGTCTCATGGGGTCCAGGGTGTGCTAGCTAGATGGATAAAAAACTGGCTAGGCAACAGGAGACAGAGAGTAGTAGTGGAAGGGGGTTTCTCAAATTGGAGACCTGTGACCAGTGGTGTTCCACAGGGATCTGTGCTGGGACCATTGTTGTTTGTGATATACGTAAATGATTTGGAGGAATGTACAGGTGGTCTGATTAGCAAGTTTGCAGGTGACACGAAGATTGGTGGAGTAGCAGATAGTGAAGGGGACTGTCAGAGATTATAGCAGAATATAGATAGATTGGAGAGTTGGGCAGATAAATGGCAGATGGAGTTCAATCCGGGAAAATGCGAGGTGATGCATTTTGGAAGATCTAATTCAAGAGCAAACTATACAGTAAATGGAAAAGTCCTGGGGAAAATTGATGTACAGAGAGATCTGGGTGTTCAGGTCCATTGTTCCCTGAAGGTGGCAACGCAGATCAATAGAGTGGTCAAGAAGGCATACGGCATGCTTTCCTTCATTGGACGGGGTATTGAGTGCAAGAGTTGGCAGGTCATGTTACAGTTGTATAAGACAAGGTGGATAGCAAGACGCTTTTTCCCCAGAGTGACTCAATTACTAGGGGTCATGAGTTCAAAGTGAGAGGAGGAAAGTTTATGGGAGATATGTGTGGAAAGTTCTTTATGCAGAGGGTGGTGGGTGCCTGGAACACATTGCCAGCAGAGGTGGTAGACGCAGACATGTTAGTGTCTTTTAAGATGTAACTGAACAGGTACATGGATTGGCAAGGAGCAAAGGGATACTGACCCTTAGAAAATAGATGACAGGTCTAGACAAAGGATCTCGATCAGCGCAGGCTTGGAGGGCCGAAGGGCCTGCTCCTGTGCCGTAATTTTCTTTGTTCTTTGACCTTTTGCTATTTTTAATATATATAAATGATTTGGAAGAAAATGTAACTGGTTTGATTCGTAAGTTTGCGGATGATGTAGAGGTTGTTGGAATTGCGGATAGCGATGAGGACTGTCAAAGGATACAGCTGGATATAGATCGGTTGGTGACTTGGGCAGATGGAGTTTAAAATCGGGAAAAATGTGAGGTAATGCATTTTGGAAGGTATAATTCAGATGGAAAATATATAGCACGATCTGAGACATCCCTGACCCGTGCACCTGGGAAGCAACATACCATTTGGGAGTCCCGTTTTTGACCACAGATCCGCCTATCTACGATTCTCTCAGCATCGCGTATGCTTCAAAGTGAGTCCATCCGCAGCTCCAGAGTCGTCATGCGGTCTAACAAGTGCTCAGGGGCACAGCTGATGTCCCTGACTCCTTCACGTGCAGGAAGTTTGTCCAGCTGCAGCTCTTGTTAGACCGCATGACGGCTCTGGAGCTGCGGATGGACTCACTTTGGAGCATACGTGATGCTGAGGGGGTCGTGGATAGCACGTTTAGCGAATTGGTCACACCGCAGATTAGGATTGCTGAGGAGAAAGGGAATGGGTGACCAAAAGGCAGAGAAAGAGCAGGAAGGCAGTGCAGGTGTCCCCTGCGGTCATCTCCCTCCAAAACAGGTATACTGTGTTGGATACTGTTGGGGGAGATGGCTCGCCAGGGGAAGGCAGCAGTAGCCAGGTTCATGGCACCATGGCTGGCTCTGCTGTACAGAAGGGTGGGAAAGAGAGTGGAAGGGCTATATACATTGGGGATTCAATTGTAAGGGGAGTAGATAGGCGGTTCTGTGGTCGAAAATGAGACTCCCAAATGGTATCAGAGATAAAAGGTACTGCAGATGCTGGAGAATCCGAGATAACAAGCATGGGGCTGGATGAACACAGCAGGTCAAGCAGCATCATAGGAGCAGGAAAACTTGACGTTTCGGGCCTAAACCCTTCATCAGAAATGGGGGAGGGGAAGAGGGTTCTGAAATAAATAGGGAGAGAGGGGGAGGCGGAT
>JAHRHZ010000056.1:30301334-30340295 GCA_024137785.1 Ginglymostoma cirratum | reverse complement strand
GCAGTATACCACATTGGCAGATGTGCAGGTGAACCTCTGCCTGATGTGGAATGTCTTCTTGGGGCCTGGGATTGGGGTGAGGGAGGAAGTGTGGGGGCAGGTGTAGCACTTCCTGCGGTTACAAGGAAAAGTGCCTGGTGTGATGGGGCTGGAGGGGAGTGTGGCGCGGACAAGGGAGTCGCGGAGGGAGTGGTCCCTCCGGAAGGCACTTATATATAGCAATATATAGTAAATGACAGAACCCTTAAGAGCGCTGATAGGCAGAGGAATCTGGGGGTACATGTACACAGGTCACAAAGTGGAAATGCAGGTAGAGAAGGTAGTCAATGAGGCATATGGCATAATCTCCTTCATCAGCCGGGGGAATTGAATTTAAAAATTGGTAGGTAATGTTACAGCTTTATAGAACCTTAGTTCGGCTGCATTTGGAATATTGTGTTCAATTCTGGTTGCCACACTACCAGAAGGATTTTGTTGCTTTGGAGATGGTACAGAAAAGATTTACCAGGATGTTGCCTAGTGTGGAGGCCATTCGCTACGAGGAGAGGTTGGAAAAACTTGGTTTGTTCTCACTGGGAACGACAGAGGTTGACGGGCAACCCACAGGTCTACAAAATTATGAAGGGCGTGGACAGACTGGAAAGTCAAGAGCTTTTTCCAAGGGTGGAAGAATCAGTTACTAGGGGCCATTGGTTTAAGATGTGAGGGGCAAGGTTTAATCATGATGTATGAGGCAAGTTTTTTTTTTAAGCACAGAGGGTGTCTGGAACTCGTTGCCAGGGGAGGTAGTGGAAGCAGATCGACAGTGACTTTTAAAAGGGTGTCTTGATAAATACATAAAAAGGATGGAAATAGAGGGATACGGTCCCTGGAAGGGTAGGCGGTTTTAGGTGTGACAGGTAGCATGTCAGTGCAGGCTTGGATGGTCAAAGGGCCTGCTCCTTTGCTGTAATTTTCTTTTTGTTCTTAGTTCTAAATCACCCCACTAGCCTCCTGCATCCAATGTATCATTCTCTGCTACTTCCGCCACCCCACAACCAAAGAGATAGTTCCCTCCCAACCCTTATCTATCTTTTGAGTCTCTCCGTGACTCCCTCGTCCCCTCCACATACCCCACTAACACCACCACATTTCCCTGCAACCACAGGAAGTGCTATACCTACCCCTACACCTGCCCCCCCATCCCTTACCTCCATTCAAGGCACAAAACGAACCTTCCATATCAGTCAGGGGTTCACCTGCACATCCATCAACTTGGTCTATTGTATCCGCTGCTCCTGATGTGGCCTCCTCTATATCGGCGAGACCAAGCATAGACTCAGAGACCATTTCGTACAGTATCTGCGCTCTGTACGTGACGAACGACAACACCTTCCAGTCACCAACCATTTTAACTAAGCCCTCACACTTCCTGGGTGACATGTCCATCCTGGGCTGCCTCCAGTGTCACAATGACGCCATCGCAAACTGAAGGAGAAGCACCTCATATTCCGCCTCGGGAGCCTACCACCTGATGGCCTTAACATGGAATTCACCAGTGTTAAAATCTCCCCACCCCATGCTTCATCACATGTCCACCCCTCCCTCTCATCCCAGCCTCCTTGACCTGATACAACCTGTCCCTCTTCTCTCCCACCTATCTGCCCCATCCATCCCACTGACCAATCCCCACCACTCCCTCCCTGCACTCACCTATCACCATTCCTCCTACCTCCCCTGCCCCACCCCTCCTACCTATTTATTTCTGAGCTCCCATCAGCCTCTCCATTTCTGAAAAAGGGTCTAGGCCCAAAACGTCAGCCTTCCTGCTCCTATGATGCTGGCCATGCCTGCTGTGTTTCTCCAGCTCCACACTGTGTTGTCTCGAGTTCCTATTTGTCAGCCTGATTTGATCTGGTTAACAGCCCCAATCAGGAAACTCATATCCTATGCAATCCTGGCTGCCCGCATTACAACTTATTTTGTTTAAATAAGATACTCTGATTCTTATATGCTCCAATGGTATCGACCTAACCTGGTAACTTTCTTTATAAGATGACCCTTCATCCCTACAATGAGTTGAATGAACCTCTGTTTTGCTTCTGAAGCAATTATATTTTTTCTCAAATAAGGAGATCAAAACTGTACAGTGTTCCAGCTGTAATCTCAGATTAGATTCTTACTTGCAAGATTTCTCTCTCTTCTGTAGTGCGATGACTGGCCTGGTCTCATCCTTCACCTACTGCTCTGTACGGTTATTAGGCTTCACTTCAAGCGCTCTGTGATACTTTCCCCAGCTCGGTTGGTCTGGTCTCCTTTGTCCCATTCATGTAAGATCAGGTCTATCTTCAGGTCAGTGAGCAAGTCAGTTTTATTGAATATTACTATGCATAAGTGGTGATAAGAAAGGACATGTCTGGAACCCTATAGATTCATGCTCCAGATCCATGTATTCTGATATCGCTATATTATAACTCCTTGTGCATATATCCAGTAGCTGTTAATAGAGTAAAGCTACAGCTAAACCTATACATCACAAATAATGGCTTACTATTCCAGATTCTAGTTCAATCCATCTCCCCGGTGTTCTGTGCACCTTGCTCCTCCTCTTTCTAAGGTTGCCAAACCCTTGTTGAGTAAGGTTAAACCCTCTCAAAAAGCACTAACAAAGCATCTAATAAAACATTCACTGTTTCCTAGCAAACCATTTGGCCCTTACGTATCCCATCTCCCTTGGAGTCAGACTCAATGTCCCAGTTGAAAGCTCTCCCTTCTGCCCCATCTCTGTAGCCATACATTCATCTGCCTTGTCAAATTATTCTTACACTCATTGTGTATGGTATTGGGAACTGTTTCTCTCTCTCTATATAGAGATGCTGCAAGACTTGAGTTCCTCCAGCACTTTTTAAAAAAATTTTCAGCATCCACAGTGTTTTGATTTATTATATGTGTGATCAGGAGATTGCTGTTTTTGAGATCCTGCTTGCTAATTTCCTACCAGCCCCGGGATTTCTAACTGGAGAACTACAATCCTCCTTCTGCATATGTCATTGATTGCAATGTGAGCCATGACTGCTGATTATTACCAACCTGCTCAGGGAAGTCTGCAGACACAGTGACATCCATGAATCTGACACCTAGGAGGCAACACACCACCCAGGATTCACATCTGTTACAGTACAAACATCTGCTTCTCTAACTATTGAACCACTTCTCATTATGGCTCCAACAACCTTTCTTGTAAACCTACCCAGCTGAGCCAACTGTTGTGCCATGGATCCTGTGGATGAATTATCATTCCCAGAAGTGAAAACTGTTAGGAGAATGGTATGCATTTGAACACACAAAAATACAGACAGGCAGAGGCAAATTGCTGGAAATCTGAAATGAACAATATTTCCTTGAGGCAAGGGAGGAAATATAAACTGAAAGAACTGTGCATGCTGCTGGAAAACCTCAGCAGGTCTGGCAGCATCTGTGAAGGAAAAAAATATCAGAGTTAACGTTTTGGGTCTGGTGACCCTTCCTCAGGGTGGAAACATCATGGGTGCTCAACTTCTCCAACCTCTGGAAGCTCTCCTGTAGCTAGAGAGGACAGCAAATGTTGTACCGTTATTCAAGAAGGGAGCAGGGGATAAAACAGGAAACTACATTCTCGTCAGTCTAATCTTGGTGGTGGAGAAACTATTGGAAATAATTCTGAGGAACAGAATTAATCTGCATTTGAAGAGACAGTAATTAATCCGGAACACAGTCAGCATCGTTTTGTTAAGGGGAAATCATGTCTGATCAACATGATTGAATTTTTCTAGGTGAGACCAAGTGTGTAGATGAGGGCAATGCTTTTGATGTAGTCTACTTGGACTTCAGCAAGGGCTTTTTGGTAAGGTCTCTCATGATAGACTGATGGGAGAGTTAAAGAATCAAGGAAATTGAAAAATTGGATCCACAATTAAATGAGCGACAGAAAGCAGAGGATGGTGGTTGAGGAGTGTTTTTCCAACTGGAGGTCTGTGTCCCATGGGATCAGTCATAGACCATTCTTGTTTATGGTTTATGCAAATAATTTACACTTGAATATAGGGGTGTTGATCTCTATCCGTGAACTTAATATAAAAATTAGTGGTAAATAGTGAGGAGGATAACCTAAGAGGGCAGAATCGTGTAGGCAGGCTGGTCAGATAGGCTGATCAGTGGCAAATGGAATTCAATCTAGATGAATGTGAGGCAATGCACTTAAGCAGGCCAAACAAGGCAAGCGGATATACGATGAACGGTAGGACCCTGGGAAGCACTGAGGAATCAGAGAGACCATGGTGTTAGGTTAGTGGGGTGCATGTACACCGGTCCTTCCAGGTATCAGGACAGGTGAATTAAATGGTTAAGAAGGCAAATGTTATACTTGCCCTTATTAGTTGAAGCTTGGAGTTTAAGAGCAGGGAGGTTATGCTGAAACTGAATAAAACTTGAGTTCGGTCACAGCTAGTATATTGTGTGGAGTTCTGGAATCCACATTATTGGAGTGATGTGATTGCAGTGGAGTAGGTAAAAAGGAGATTTACCAGAATGTTTGCAGGTCTGGAGAGTTTTAGTTATGAAGGGAGATTGGTCAGACTGGAATTGTTTTCCTGAGAGTAGAGGAAATTGAGAGGGGTCATGATTGTGATGTATAAAATTATGAGGGGCAAAGATAACAATTAAACTAAAAAGGAAATGTTTACAAAAATGCAAAAATCAAGAAAAAAAAAAATCAGATCTTAGAGATTGGGAGAGATACAAGAATAACAAAAAGGTTGACCCAGCAAAAGCTGGGGAAAAGTAAAAGAAGAAAAGAAACTTGTAAACAGTATTCTGTCTAAAAAATATGGAGTAATCCAGAGTGAGCCATGCAAGACAAAAAAAGTCACACACGGAACATTAACTTTAAAATGGATTCATTTTCAACTACACATCATTCTTAAAAAGGAACATTCAGTGTGACAAGTAAAACAAAGTGAAACTCAAGTGAATTTTGTTTCCAAACACTATCCAAATCATTCTGAAAAATTGAGTTATTCTGGGAGAAAATGAGTGGTCAGGAGTAAGGTGGATCCCTAGAAAACTGATAATAGTGATGTCAGTGAAAATCAGGAATTGTCAGGTTTATTGAATAATTACTTTTTGATCAGTATTTACAATAGAGGAATGAATCAGTAAAATTAACAAAAAAAAACCCAAGAAAACTATAGAGACATAAATAATGGCACAAAACAGGGGCAATTACCGGTGACCAAATGGTTTCCGTCACAGATTTTTAAACAAAATAGGTGAGAACTTTTCAGATGTTCTAGATAAAGTCTTCCAACATTCTCTTAATTGAAAAAAAAAGGTCTTCTCATTGCGCCTACTGATAAAGAGGGAAACTTAGGAAGTACAGGCCAGTTAGTTTAACATCTATTATTGAGAAAAGTCTTTCACTAAGTGATCGAACATCTTGACAGTCTTGAGCAGATCATGAATTTGTAAAAGATAGTTCAAATATAGAATCATAGCATCTCTAGAGTGCAGATAGATGTCATTCAGCCCATTGAGTTTGCACCGTCCCTCTGAAGAGCATTGCACCCAGACCTAGCTCCAACGACCCACCCCCACCCATTCCCATAACCCTGCATTTACCATGGCTAATCCACCTAGCTTGCACATCCCTGGACACTACCGGACAACTTAGTATGACCAATCCATCCTAACCTGCACAGCTTTGGACTTTGGGAGGAAACTGGATCACCCAGCAGAAATCCATGCATACACAGACAGAACCTGCAAGCTCCACACAAATATGAGGAGCTTGACTGAAGTTTGTGAAAAGGTGACTGAAATATTGGACAGGGGAATATCTATCAATATCGTTTATGCTGGTTGACAAAGTCCTTCACAACAGGCTGTTAGTTTGTTGAAATTCAGAATTGAATAAACATTATCAACCTGATCAGTAAAATGGCTGCACAGCATAAGTGCAAGGGTAGGGAGAATGGGCAGATGCTTGATTTGACAGAATGTGGCTCATGACCATCACAGAGACCTGTGTCTGGGCCCTCAGGGCTTAGATGGTAGAATTTAAAAAAAAACTCTATTTGCCAGTGTTATAAATGTAGTTGGCATTGTAAGAAATATATATGAAAGCATAAAATTGCAAAAAGATATTGATGGACTGAGTGCTTGGATAAAAGTGTGGTACACTGATTTTAATGTGGACAAACATGAGCTCATAATTTTGGAAGGACAAGATCGAATTCTTTCTAATTAGTAAAAAACTAGAAAGGGTAAAGGCCCAAGAGATGCTGGGATTTAAATTGACTTACCCTTTATATTCCTATATGGGTAAAGAACACAAGGAGCAAGAGTAGGCCATTTAACATCTTGAATGGTAATTCAATATGATTACAGCTGATCTTATCTTGGCATCAACTCTACTTTTTACCCCTCTCTCCATAATCCTTCAACTCATTATCAATTAAAAGTCTGCCTCCTTTTCATGACCCTTTCAGAGATGTGCAACATTTCGTTACCATTCGAGGCAACTTCATCAGTGCGACCTCTAATCGAAGCATTGCCGTTCTGCTCAATTCCAAATTTACGTAATCCTGGTTTGGTGGGTCTTGTCACTTCCAGTTCTGTTTTTTAGCAGAAGTCAGTACACTGAGTCTATTTCTAAGTGTTTGTTAATGGAGTCCCGTGTTGAGAACCAGGCTTCCAAAAGGTGGATGTGAATAATGGTCATGTCCTTTTACTGCCAGCTTGTGTTTGTTTAGCCTGGTCATCAGTTTCCTCCCCGTTTGATGTTGACCCCATACTGACAGTAAACAGGACTAACATGTTTTACAGAATCCCATGCCAACAGTGTAATAAACATTACACTGGACAAATGGGGAGGAAACTGATGACCAGGATACACGAACACCAGCTGGCAGTAAAAAGACACGACCAATGTTCACTTGTCTCGACACACACAGACAATGAGGGCCATTAGTTCGACTGGGACAAAGTGACTACACTGAGACGAGTGAACAACAGACATGCAAGGGAATTTCTGGAACAAAAACAGAAGTTGCTGGAAAAGCTCAGCAGGTCTGGCAGCATCTGTGAAGAGAAAAATCAGAGTTAACGTTTCAGGTCTGCTGACCCTTCCTCAGAACTTCTGAAATTTCTGGAAGCCTGGTTCTCAACATGGGACTTGATTAACAAACACATAGAAATAGACCCCCTTATACAGACTGCTGCCAAAAAAAAACAGAACCGGAAGTGATGAGACCCATCACACCAGAGGATCATATAAATTCAGAATGGAGCAGATTACCAATGATTAGAGGTCACGCTGATGATGTTGCCTAGAATGGTAACGAAACATCTGCACACGAGGGAACATCTGGCTCGGCGAGCTAACGAGCAACAACATCCACAACCCAAGCTACAAATTTTCGCTAAGACTTCTCAGAAAAGGAATTTCTCCTTATCTTTGTTTTAAATCTTCTCCCCCTTATCCTAAAACTATTTTAGACTGTCCCTCTATGTCGACTTTGCCAATCCCCTTTAGTGTCTTTAATACCTCAATTAGATTTACTGTCCTTCTTCTAAACTCCAGAGAGTATAGGGCTAAACCGCTTAATCTCTTTACGTAAGACAGACCCCTTTCTGCAGTCAATCCACTGAACCTTCTCAGAATTGCCTCCAGAGTAATTACATCCCTACTCAAGTAATGAGATCAAAAAATTGTACACAATACTCCAGGTCACAAACGTCTTGTACAGTTGCAGCAATACTTCCCTACTTTTATACTCTTTATTCCTTTAGCAATAAATACCAATATTTCATTTGTCTTCCTGATTACCAGCCACACCTGCATAATAATTTTCTGCAATTCATGCCTGAGGTCACACTGCACTGAAGCACTCTGAAGTTTTGCTACATTTTGATAGAATGTTGCCTTTCTATTCCTCCGACCAAAATGGATCACCACACACTGGTCCAAGCTAAACTCCATCTGGCAAATTTTGGTCCTTTCATATAACCTATCCATAGATATCTGTAAATGTCTTATTTCTGCATTGCAACTTAGTTTCCCATCTATTTTACGTCTATCCCTGCAAGCAAGTCATGAGTATAGATTGTAAATATTTGTGCCCTGCAGGTCAAACTCTTTGACACCCCACAAGTTACATCTCACCAATCAGCAAAACATCCAGTTATCCCAACTCTCTCTGCTTTCTGTTAGTTAGCCAATCCTCTATCCAAGATAATATATTACTCCCAAACCCAAGTGATCTTACCTTGCGCATTAATCTTTTGTGCCAAATATACACCTCGTTATTTACATCTTTGAAGAACTCTAACAAATTGGTCAAATGTGATTTACCCTGCATTAAACCACGCTGACTTTGTTGGATTGCATGTTGACCTTCCAAAGGTCCTGTCATTACTTCCTTAATAATGGATTCTACCTATTTCCTAATGGTACATGTTAAATTAACTGGTCTATAATTTCGTACTTTCTGCCTGCCTCCCTTTTTGAATGAGAATACTATATTACCATTCTTCCAATCCACTGGAACCTTCCCCACATTCAGGGAATTTTAGAATCTTTTAGCTAACGGATTCACTATCTCTGCTGCTACTTCTTTTAAAATCTCGGATGTGGGCCGTCAGATCCTCGGGGCATGTCTGCCCTCAATCCCAGTGATGATAACTGTTCGAAGTTCCTCCCTTTCTATAACCTTTGCAATACCTGTTACAATTGCAATGGCACTAGTGTCCTTTACTGTGAAAATGGAAGCAGAATATTGACCTAGTGACTGTGCCATTTCTGTGTTCCCCACTATTAACTCCCCAGTTTCATCCTTCAAGGGACCAACATTCACTTCAGCTACTCTCTTCCCTTTTGTAAACTTATCAAAGCTTCTGCTATTTTTATATTTTATGCTAGTTTTCTTTCCTAATTTATCTTTGATCTTTTAGTTACCTTTTTAAAAAGCCTTTGTTGATCTTTAAAATTTTCCCAACCTTCTTGCCTGCACCTCGCCTTTACAAGTTGCAAAAAAAAAATGCCTTAGTTTTTGTCTTTATAACATCTTTACTTCCTTGCTTAGCCATGGATGTTGTTTTCACCCCCTCTTACAATCTTTCCTCCTCTTGAATACAAATTAGTTGGGAGCAATTGAGTATCTCTGAACAATTGCCATCTCCTTAACATCTGAATTTCATTGTGTTCAGTCTCCCAATCCTCAGTAATTTCCCAACGACAGTAAATTTATATTTCCCTCATTTCCCTTTCTTTGCACTGTAACTCAGTAAAACATCACAATAGGTATAGATAATAAATTAGTAATTAATGAACGGATTTGAGTCAGCAGACCTAGGTTCATATTTTACCTGCTCCAGAAACTTTTGGACAGGTTGAGTTTAAACAAAAATGTCATGGGCTTGTGTGGTGCATTGATTGGCCACTACCTTTGAGCCAGAAGGTCTCCAATTGCTGTGCCCATTGAAAACAGCAAATGTAGAAGAGAGGGATGGGACTTGTGTAGGGTCTTGTGGCACAGTGAAGTGTCCCTAACACAGGCAAGGAGGCCCGGGTCCAGGTTTCCCATCTGCTCCAGAGCAGCTTTGCCTCTAATTTCTTTTCCTATTGTGTGCACCTCCAAGGTCTGTGCATAGCAACGATTTCCTGAATCAGAAGGCAATACTGTGATCGCAGCAGCACACCGATTATCATGTGTGGGACTATGAATCGGCAGTATGTACCACCTAGAAGAAATGTTGCTTCAGTGGCATGTAATAACTCTGAAAAGGTAGATTAGAAAATATCTGGACTGCCATTTTAAGAGCTATTGCGGTGCAGTTGTAGTGACCTCTGGGCCAGGAAGTTTAAGTTCAATTCTCACCTGTTCCATAAATGTGCCATAATATCTCTGAACAGGTTGATTCAAAATACGTGGAGTGCTGGTCTTAGCTGAAATAGGTCAGTTGGGCATGTGTTAAGCTAAAGTTCAAAAGGACCCTGATTCAGTCTGGCCTTTTGGCAGAATGTGGGACGTTTCCATTTCAGTATTTCTATAAAGTTGTAATGGCACAGTGGTAGTGTCCCTACACTGTGAGTTAGAAGGCCTGAGTTCAAGTCCCACCTGCTCTGGAAGGGTGGAATAGCATCTCTGATTAGGTTGATTAGAAAATATCCTGAGTGCTTGGCCTTTATTGCTAAAGGAGCAAAATATAAGTTGATAAAAATCATTCTACAACCTGAACAGCAAGTCTACAGAAAGAGATACCAGCTTTCATGGGTGTGCTGTCCACTTTTAGCAGAATTATAATTAAACTCCAAGAAGTTAATTATGAGGAGAGGAATAGTAGAAATTTGGAGCTCTTTTCCTCTTAAAGACAAATGATATTAAGTCAATCATTAATTTTAAACATGAAATTGATTAATGTAAGAATGAGTCAACAGGGAGTTGCATAACATTTCAAATAGCATCTCATTGAATGTTGAAATAGATGCAAGAGCATCCTCTTGTTCTGATGTTGCTATGGGAGATGTGACCAAGTCATTCAATGGGAAGTATGTCATTAAGGAGATATAACCAGTTCACAGAGGACACATTATGTAAACAGGCAACAGCAGCAAGCAATTAGGAAGGCAATTGTTATGTCTTGCCTTTATTGCAAGAGGATTTGAATTCAGAAAAAGGGATATTTTACTGCAGTTCTACAAGGTCTTGGTGAGACCACACCTGAAGTACTACATGCAGTTTTGATCTCTACCTCCAAAAGGGAGTGCCATCGAGGGATGCAGCAGAGGTTCACTGGCCTAAAATCAGCAATGGCAGGACTGTTCTATTAGGAGGGGTTGGTTTATTTGAGCTTGTATTCACTAGAGTTTGGAATGATGACCGAGGATCTGATTGAAGTGTATAACATTCTAAAAGAACTCAACAGACTAGACGCAGGGAGAATTTTTCCCTCTGGGTAGGAAAAGTTTAGGACTGAAATGAAGAAACGTTTCTCCACTCAAAGGGTAGTGAACCTCTGGAATTCTCTATCATAGAAAGCTGTGGAAGCAAAGTCACTGAATATATTCAAGAATATTTTTAGATTTTAAAAGGCATCGAGGGCTATGAGAGAAAGCAGGAACATGGCATTGAGAGTCAGTCATATCATTTTGAATGGCATCATATTGAAGAGACCGGTCAGATTGGAACAGGACAAAGGAGTGACAAGTGCCTGTTGGATTAAATTACACCTATTTCAATGCAAGAGGGCTGACATGTAAGGCCAACGAAGTCAGCGTGGACAGGTACATGGGGCTGGGATATTGTAGCCATTACAGAAACATGGCTAAGGGAGGGACAGGACTGGCAGCTTAATGTGCTAGGGTACAGGTACTTTAGTCAGCACAGAGGTGGAGGAAAGAGGGGAGGGGGAGTTGCATTTTTGATTAAGGGGTGTATCACAGTAGTCAGAGATGAAACAATCCAGTGAGGCTTTGTGGGCAGAGCTAAGAAATACGTAGGGGATGGTGACATTATTGGGGTTGTACTATAGGCCCCCAAACATTCAACGGGAATTAGAGGAACAGATATGTAGGGAGATTTGCAGGAGAAATAGGGTTGTCATAGTGTAGGATTTTAATTTTCCTAACATAGGGTTGGACTGCATAGTGTTAAGGGCTTAGATACGGTAGAATTTGTTACACGTGTTCAGGAAAGCTTCCTAAAGCAATAAATGCAGGGTCCTACTCGGCAAGGGGCAAAACTTGACCTACTCTTGGGAAATAGGGCAGGACAGGTGACTAAGGTGACAGTCAGGAGCAATTTGGGACCAGTGACCATAGTTCTACTAATTTTAAAATAGTTATGGAGAAGGACTAAACTGGTCCACAAGTTCAAGTTCTAATTGGGGCAAGGTGAATTTTGATGGAATTGCCCTCTGGGATGGGCAATAAATGGGAACCTTGGATGACAAGACATCGAGACTTTGACCAGAAAAAAGGAGACATGGCTCGGGTACAGGCAGTTGGGATCAAGAGAATCCCTGGAGGTGTATAGACGATACAGGAGTTTACTGAAGGAAATCAGGAGGGCAAAAAGGAGGCATGAGATAGCTTTGGCTGAGAAGATTAGGGTGAATCCAGAGATTCTTTAAGTATATTCAAGGAAAAAGATTAACTAGAGAGAGAATAGGACCCTTCAAGGACCAAAGTGGACATGTGTGTGTGGAACTGCTGGAGATGGGCGAGGTCCTCAATGAATTTTTCTCCTCCACGTTTACCGTGGAGAAGGACATGAAGATTTGGGAATTTAGGGAAGTTAGTGGTGATATCTTGGGGACAGTCTGTATCACAATAGAAGTTGCATTGGAAATACTAGAATGTATGGAGGTGGATAAATCTCCTGATCAGATATATCCAAGAACCCTGCAAGAGGCTAGAGCAAAGAAAATAAATAAATCGGGGACCCTGGCTGATATATTTGCATCATTATTAGCGACAGGTGAGGTCCCGGAAGACTAGAGGTAGTGAATGTTGTGCCCTTATTCAAGAAGGGCTGAAAAGAAAAACCTGGGAATTATAGACCAGTAAGCTTAATATCTGTGGTAGGTAAGTTACTTGAGAAGATTCTGAAGGATAAGATATACATGCATTTAGAAAGACAGGCTTTGATTAGGAGTAATCAGCATGGCTTTGTGCGTGGGAGATAATGTCTCACAAATTCGTTAGAGTTCTTTGGTGAAGTGACCAGGAAGGTTGTTGAGGGCAGGGCAGTAAATGAAGTCTACATGCACTTTAGTAAGGCCTTAGATAAGGTTTCAGATATAAGGCTGCTCTGGAAGGTTAGATCGCATGGAATCTAGGGAGAGCTGGCAAATTGGATACACAATTGGCTTGATGGTAGGAAGCAGAGAGTAACAGTGGAAGGAAGTTTGTCGGACTGGAGGCCTGTGATTAGTGGTGAGGTTCAGGGGTCAAAGCTAGGCCTATTGCTGTTTGTTATCTATATCAATGATTTGGATGAAAACGTATAAGGCACGATTAGTAAGTTTGCTGAATACGCTAAAATATCATGGACAGTGAGGAAGGTCATCAGAAATTTCAGCAGGATCTTGATCAGCTGGGGAAGTGGGCTGAGAAATGGCAGATGGAGTTTAATATAGACAAGTGTGAGGTGTTGCATCTCACAAAGTCAAATCAAGGTAGGAGTTTCATGGTGAATGGTAAGGCCTTAAGGAGTGTAGTGGAATAGAGGGATCTTGGATTACAGGTACACAGTTCTCTGAAAGTGGAGTCCCAGGTAGATAGGGCAGTGAAGAAGGCTTTTGGCACACTGGCCTTCATCAGTCAGGGCACCGAGTACAGAAATTGAGAAGTTATTTGCAGTTGTACAGGATGTTGGTGAGGCTGGTACTTGGAGTATTGTGTTCAGTTTTGGTCACCTTGCTGTAGGGACGATGTTATTAAACTGTTATTAAACCCGAGTGCAGAAAAAAATTTACAAGGATGTTGCCAGGACTCAAGAGACTGAGTTATAGGGAGAGGTTGGACATGCTCAGGCTTTTTTTCTTTAGAGCGTAGGAGACTGAGGGGGTGTCTTTTAGAAGTGTATAAGATCATGAGGGGCATGGATAAGGTGAATGCACTCAGTCTTTTTCCCAGGGTTGGGGAACGAGGATTAGAGAGCATCAGTTTAAGGTAAGAAGGGAAAGAATACATGGGAACCTGAGGGGCAACATTTTTTACACAGAGCGTGGTATGCATATGGAATGAGCTGCTAGTGGAAGTGGTTGAGGTAGGTACATTACAACATTTAACAGGCGTTTGGATGAATACATAGATAGCAAGAAAGGTTTAGAAGGATACTGGCAAAGTTCAGGGAAATGGGGTTAACTTGCATGGACATTTTGATCGGCACGGACCCGATTGGGCTGAAGGGCCTGTCTCTGTGCTGTAGGACTCTATGGCAGAGAAGACCTGAAAGGCCAAATGGCTGAACTCCTACTCCCAGTTTCTAAGTTTCGATAAGAGAGGTAACTGCACAATTTGCAGATTTACAATGAATTTTGTTGGGATGTTTTTTGAATGTCACACTAATTGATTATTTAACTGCCTGAAGCATCAGTCCTATAGGAGATACCTGTTTTGCTCTTGGAGGAATTCCCTTTACCCGAGAGATGTTTTGATTTGTTATTTTCTGTAACGTAAATGATCACTTTCACCTACCAGCCATGTTCATCTCAAAATGTTGTCTGTACAAGACAGTTATGCTGCTCTGAACATTCAAATTGAACACTACTGCATTATGAATTTTTAATAAATATGGATGACTGTAAACGCTCTCAATTATTGGTTTAATTTCCTCATTTGACAGTAGCAGCTGGGTTTATGAAGAATGCTAAGGTTTCAGAACATTTTCGCACCTCACATCTATAATTGTTGGCACAGTGGCTCAGTGGTTAGCATTGCTGCCTCATAGCGGCAGGGAACCGAGTTCGATTCCAACCTTGGGCGACTGTGTGTGTGGAGTTGGCACATTCTCCCTGGGCCTGCGTGGGTTTCCTCTGGGTGCTCCAGTATCCTCCAAAGATGTGCAGGCTCTGTGGATTGGCTAGGCTAAATTGCCCTATAGTGTCCAGGGATGTGTAGAATAGGTGGGTTATAGGGGGAAATTGGTCTGGGTCTGGGTGGGATGCTCTGAGGGTTGGTGTGTGAACTTGTTGGGCTGAAGGGCCCGTTTCCACATTGTAGGGATTCCAAATTCATTTTCGAAGCAAGCTGATTCCCTTTACCTTTCCACTATTGTGACAAAATGGCTGAGGGGAAAACGACCTTCATTTATACAATGTCATGACATCTCCCCCACCCCAACCAAATGCATTTTACAGCCAATGAAATATTTTTGAAGTCACTGTTGTAATGTAGAAAATAAAGCTGCCAATCGACTCATGGCAAATTGCTGGACTCAGCAATGTGAGAATGACCAACCTGCCATAATGATGGTACTTGAGGGATAAGTATTGGCCAGGACATCAATATTGTTAGAATCAGTCTTGGTCTACTGATAGCCCAAAAAGTAACTGTCTTGAATTCCCAAGATTTTTCTTTGATCTGGGAATACTTATATGGTGCCATCATTTGTAAGGTGGGTATGATAGAGCTATACTAGTCCCTTAGGTGTTCAACCTTCTGAATTACACTTTCACTCTATCTTGTTCATTCCATTAAAAGCTTAAGTGTGGACGCTGCACTTCCTCAGAAGATGGAGTTTCATCATCCTTCAGACTGCTGATTGCAATGGAATATGCCGGAGAGGGTAGTGGAGTTGGCCTCATTAGGGGCATTTAAGCGGCGATTAGATAGGCATATGGATGCTGTTATAAGGTAGCAGTGGAGGTTAGATAGACCTCCGGTTTAGGGTAAAAGTTCGGCACAACATCATGGGCTGAAGGGCCTGTACTGTGCTGTACTGTCCTATGTTCTATAGAAGTGATTGAGATCATTGACAGATTCAATTGTGTTACATGTGGTCTGTTCCACCACTATGGCTTTGTAGCTTTGAATCTACTGCATTGTGACTATACCCAGATCTATGTACACCAGTAGTCATGCTGCTGCTGGAGCACTGGCATCTACCAGGCAGAAGATTTTGGGAAATCAAGATAGGTTTGTCAATTGGCGCTGCAGAATGATTCTGCCATTGCATCTAATTGGTGATCTATTAGAGGAAACATGGTGGCTCACTGGTTAGCACTGCTGCCTCAGGACCAGGGACCTGGGTTTGATTCCATCCTCAGGGGATTGTCTATGTAGAGTTTGCACATTCTCTCCATGTCTGCATGGGTTTCCTCCAGGGCCCTCTGGTCTCCTCCCACAATCTAAAGATGTATAGATTAGGTGGTTTGGCCATGCTAAATTGCAGTGTCCAGGGATGAGCAGCCAACCAAATTAGCCATGGGAAATGCAGGGTTACAGGGACAGGGTAGGGCTGGGTCTGGGTGAGCTGCCCTTCAGAGGGTCGGTGTGGGCTTGATGGCCTGCATCCACACGGTCAGGATTCTATAATTACTTGCTGTGAGATGGTATCTTGCAGGTTGTACAATGGTATTCACCTGCCATGGCGAGAAGCCTCACAGTACATGGGGTTTCAGGTACAGTTGTGGTATATTGCCTCAAATGGGAAAGGTAGGATGAACAATTCCACAACTCCCTGGATGACAAAGGAGAAATTAAGATAAAGAAGAAAAAGTGTGCTTTTGGCAGGTGTCAGATAGAAAATACAATTGAGAAGCAAAAGGAATAGAAAAAGTTCAGAGCAAATGAGAGAAGCGAAGAGGAATTATGAAAAAGACCGACAGTCAGCCTTAAGGGACGTACAAAAGGAGTGCATATGCATATTGATAGTAAAAGAATGGTTTAAGGTGGAATCGGGTTATTTCAAGACCTGAAAGAAATTTCCATATTGAGTCAGGAGGCATGACTGAAGTGTTAAATGTACATTTTGCATTTGTCTTTATCCAAGAGGGAGATACTATCCAGGCTATGGTGATAAAGTAGATTGGGTTTTAAATTGATAAGGAATAATTGTTAAACAGTACATTAAGTACACAAGAATATTAAGGGAAAAAAGGAATTTAGGGAAAGAGTAGAGTTCATTAAGGACACATTGAAAATTTGAAGCCAAAGGATACAGGTTGCATTCTAAATGACTACTTGTATCAGTCTTCATTATTGAGAGGGATAATGTGGTTATAGCAATCAGGGAGAAGGACTGTGATATACTTAAAGAAGTTATCATAGACAGAGGAGGATCTGAGTGGTCTGGCACGCTTAAAAATAAGTAGATCTCCAAGGCCAGATGAAATGTATCTTAGGCTGTTGGGTGAAGCAAGGAAGAAAATAGCAGGGGTGCTTGCAAAATTTTCAATTAACCGCTGGCCACAGGAGAGCTGCCAGAGAACTGGAGGGCGGGTAATGTGGTACATTTTGTTAAGGGGATGTCACATCTGAAAAATTCAATTAAGTTGGTCAAAGAGGTGCCCAGGTATGTAGATGAGGGCAATACTTTTGATGTGGTCTATTTGGGCCTCAGCAAGACCATGATAACGTCCTACATAGGAGACTGGTGGCAAAAGTATGACCACATGGGAGCAAAGGAAATTGGGCAAATTGGATACAGAATTGGCTGAATGGCAGGAATCAGAGGGTGATGGTTGAGGGTGTCTTTTGCCTGGAAGATTGAGCATAGTAGGTTACCGCAGCGATCAGTGTTGGAGCCCTTGTTGTTTGTGATATAAATAAATGATTTAGACTTGATTTAGATTTAGGGTTGATCAGTAAGTCCACAGATCATACAAAGGTTGGTTGGATGGTAAATAATAATAAGAAGAATAGCCTTAGATTACAGAAGGAATTGACGGTTTTGTCTGATGAGCTGGTCAATTGGAAATAGAATTCAAATTGGATGTGTGTGAGGTGATGCGCTTGGGCAAAACAAAAAAACCAAAGGAATACATTATGAACAGCTGCACGTGGGAAGCATGTACACTTGTCCCTCAAAGTAGTGGAATAGGTAGATTAAGTGATTAACAAGTGTTAATGTCATGGAAACCAGCAGCTAAATCAAACCAGCCTCCTTATTCCTGCATTCACAACACAGTAAAATTAAAATAGTCAATGACGCTCAAAATTGCTTCAAATGGTTGCAAACCAGACTTCTTAAATAGCTAATTACAGACACTGAGTTTATAGTTTAAAGAAAAGAATTAGCAATTTATCAATAATATAATAGCTTTAGAAGAACAAAATAAAATGACAAGGTAATCTAATTATTGTCCATGTTTAAATCCAATCATCTTCAATTCTAGCCCCAACCCTCACAAAGACAGACAAGTGGCTGAGAGTCATCACAGTGGAATTCTGGGATATATCACCACAGTCATCATGACTGTGCAGCAGGTCAGACAGAACCTGGCATCAACATGTCAAGGGTGAGAAATGCAGCCGGCTGCAGGTCCTGACAGACTGCGTTAGGGAACTGGAAGCACTCAGGATCATTTGGGGTGCAGAGATCATCATCAATAAGAGCGATAGTGAAATGGTCACTCCGAAGGTGCAGGCTACAGGTAGCTGGTAAAGGTAAAGGTAAAGGGGGAAGGCAGATAATGTAGGGGTCTCCTGCGACCATTCCCCTCAATAACAGGTATACCACTTTGGATACTGTTGGTGGGGGGAATGCCCTTTCAGGGGCTAGCAGCAGCAGGCAGGTCAGTGGCACTGTGATCGGCTCTGAGGCTCAGAAGAAAAGGGTGCAATCAGACAGAGCAATACTGATAGGAAACTCAGTTGTGAGGGGGACAGACAGGAGATTCTGTGGCTACAGAAGAGACACCAGGACGATATGTTGCCTCCTGGGTGCCAGGGTCAAGGATGTCTCTTAGCGGTTGCAGAACATTATGAAAGGGAGGGGGAACAGCCAGGGGTCATTGTGCACATTGTCAACCTGTGTCATTAGTACTAAAGGGATGGGGCCCGACAAAACGAGCACAGGGAGTTAGGCAAGAACTCAAGGGTGGCGACCTCTGGATTACTCCCGGTGCCACGCACCAGTGAGGACAGAAATAGAAAGATAGGCCAGATGAATGCGTGGCTGAGGAGCTGGTGTAGAGGGCAGGGTTTTCACTTCTAGGATCATTGGGATCTTTTTTGGGGAGAGGTGACCTGTACAAGAGGAATGGGTTGCATTTGAACCAGAGGGGGTCCAATATCCTCATGGGGAGATTTGCCAGTGGTATGTGGGAGGGTTTAAACTAGTTTGGCAGGGGGTGCAGACCTCTGAATAGGAGAGGGGCCATCGAGAGCAAGTTTACTATTCAGGATAGCCAGGGACATAGTAAAGGGAGGGAAAAGGCTTCTGGTTTAAAGGGCATTTATTTCAATGCACAAGGTGTGATGGTAAGACATATGAGCTCAGAGCATGGATTGGCTCTGGGGACTGGGATATTATAGCCCTAACAGAAACAGGGCTGAGAGATGGAGAGATGGGCAGGACAATGTTCCAGGATACAGAAGCTACAGGCGTGACAGAAGTACAAGTAAGCGAGGAGGGGGTGTTGCCCTTTTGGTAAGGGAGGACATAACAACAGTGCTTAGAGAGGGTATTCTTAAGGGGTCATCAAATGAGGCCATATGGTTAGAACTTAGATACAAGAAGGGGATGGTTATTCTGTTGGGATTGCATTATAGACCCCCAAATAGCCAGCAGGTACTAGAGGAGCAGATGTATAAAGAGATTGCAGATAAGTTTAGGAATAACAGAGTAGTATTGGTTGGAGATTTTCATTTCCCTTGTATTGACTGGGTCACACAGAGTGTAAAAGGCCCAGATGGGGTGGAATTTTTCAAATGTGTCCAAGAAAATTTCCTAAATCAATATGTAGAGGGTCTTACTCAGAAGGGTGCAACACTGGACCTCCGCCTAGGAAACAAAGCTCAGGCAAGTGACTGAAGTGTCAGTTGGACGGCACTTTGGATCCAGTGATTATTACTCTTAGTTTTAACATTGTTACGGAAAAAGATAGGTTAAGGTGCTAAACTGGCACAGGGCCAATTTTGGGGCCATAAGGCAGGATCTGGCAGAGATCGATTGCTCGAGTCTGTTTGAAGGAAAAGGAACAACTGGTAAATGGGAAGCTTTTAAAAGTGTGATATCAAGAGTCCAGGGACAGTATGTCCCTGTTAGGGTGACGGAAAAAACTGGCAGGTTTAGAGATATTGAGGGTCTGGTCAGGAAAAAGGCGGCGGCATACATTGGGTTTAAGCTATCAGGCTCAAATGAATCCCTAGATGACTATGATAAGTGTAGGAGCACATTCGAAATGGAAATCAGAAGAGCAAAAAGAGGGTATGAGATTGATCTAGCAGATGAGGTTAAAGATAATCCCAAAAGGTTTGATAGCTATATTAAAAGGGTGGCTAGGGAGAGAATAGGTCCCCTTAAAGATCAACATGGCTGTCTATGTGTGGACCCATATGAGATGGGTGAGATTTTTATTGAATATTTCTCCTCAGTATCGTGGATGATAAGGAAATAGGGGAGACAAGTGGGGATATTTTGAGCTGCGTACATATTACCAGAAAGGATGTGTTTGCAAACTTAAAATGCATTAAGGTGGATAAATCCCCTGGGCCTGATCAAGTCCATCCTCGGATGTTGTGGGAGGGCTAGGGAAGAAATTTCAGAGGCCTTTGCAGAGGTTTTTGCTTCATCTGGTGAAGTTCCAGAAGCCTAGAAGGTGGCAGATGTTGTTTCATTGTTTAAGAAAGGTAGCAAAGACAAGCCAGGGAACTACAGGCCAGTGAGCCTGTTATCAGTGGTGGGCAAGTTATTGGAGAAGACAAGCCAACATCTGGATAGTCAAGATCTGACTAGGGATAATCAGCATGGATTGGTGCGCAGAAGTCATGTTTGACAAATCTTTTAGAATTTTTTGAAGAGGTAACCAAGGGGATGGATGAAGGTAGGGCAGTGGATGTTGCCTACATGGAATTTAGTAAGGCCTTTGACAAGGTCCTGCCACAGGCTAGTCATGAAAGCTTAGGTCGCATGGAATCCAGGTAGAGCTAACTAATTAGATTCAAAATCGGCTCAAATGATAGGAAGCAGAGGGAGATGGTTGAAGGTTGTTTTTCGGACTGGAGGCCTGTGACTAGTTGTGTGCCAAAGATCGGTACTGGAACTTTTGTTATTTGCATAAATGATCCGGATGTGAATGTACAAGGCATGATTAGTAAGTTTGCGAATGATACAAAATTAGGAGGTATTGTTGATAATGAAGGAGGTTATCAAAAATTACAGAAGGATCTTGATCAGATGGGGAAGTGGGCTGATGATTAGCAAATGCAATTCAAGACAGACAAGTGTGAGGTGTTGCGCTTTGGAAAGTCAAACCAAGGTAGGACTTACAGTAAATGGTAAGGTCATGAGGAGTGTTGTGGAACAGAGGAGCCTAGGAGTACAAGTACATAGTTCATTGAAAGTGGCATCACAGGTGGACAGAATGGTGAAGAAGGCATTTAGCATGCTGGCCTTCATCGGTCAAGGCACTGAGTATAGGAGTTGGGACGTTATGTTACAGTCGTACAAGTCGTTGGTGAGGCCGCACTTGGAGTACTGTGTACAGTTTTGGTCACCATTATAGGAAAGACATAGTTAAACTCTTAAAGTGTGCAAAGATGATTTATGGGATGTTGCCAGGAAAAATAGGTCTGATATGGAGCGGTTGGACTGGATAGGACTTTATTCCTTGGAATGTAGGAGAATGAGGGGTGACTTTATGGAGGTGTATAAAATCATGAGGGGCATAGATAAGATAAAAGCATATAGCCTTTTTCCCAGGAATGGAGAATTGAAAACTAATGGGCATAGGTTTAAGGTGAGAGGGGATAGATTTAAGAAAGAACTGAGGGGCAACGTCTTCATGTAGAGAGTCCTGTGTATATGGAATTAGCTGCCAGAGAAAGTGGGTGAAGCAGATATAACAGCAACATTTAAAAAACATTTGGATAAGTTTATGCATGAAAAGGGTTTAGAGGGATATGGACCAAACGCAGGCAATTGGAACTAGCTGAATAGGCACCATGGTCAGCATGGACCAGTTTGGGCCAAAGGGCCTGTTTCCATGCAGATTGGACATGCAGGGGTTGTTTTCCTTGGAGCAGTGGAGACATGATTGAGATGTATAAAATTATGGGAGCGTAGGGAGCACAGAATGGGTAGACAGGAAGAATCCTTCCCCCTTAATGGAGAGATCAATAACAAGGAACATAGATTTAAGGTAAACGACAGCGGTTTAGAGGGAAAGTGAGGGATTTCTTTTTTCACCCAGAGGATGGTTGGAATCTGAAACTCATTGCCTGTAAGAGTCGTAGAAATAGAGGTATCAAGAAGTATTTAGATGTATGCTGGTGACGTCAAGTGCTTGAAAATGGGACTAGAATAGTTAGGTGCTGGTTTTGATGGTGTGGACTCAATGCGTTAAAGGTTCTTTTCCTGTGCTGTAGACCTCTGACTCAATGATAGCCTGTTGGTAATTAAAGTTGACAATGTATCAGGAACAGCTGGGATGCATCCAAATATTTTCGAGGAAGTGTTGGTGGTAATTACAGGGGTACTGGCCATAAACTTTCAGTCTTCCCTGGACTTAGGAGGTTTCAAAACTGTATTGATAACCCCAGCAATTCCAGGCCATTCAGTTTAACTTCAGTGGTGTGAAATTTTGAGAAATAATTATTCTGGATAGAATTAGCAGATTCTGGGCTCATTTGGAAGAAAAGCTGGGTTCATTAGGAAGAGACAGCATGGATTTCTAAAGAGGAAATCATGTTTCCCTAACTTGCTAGAGTTTTTAGAAGGGGTAACAGAAAGGGTTGATAAAGGTAATGCTGTTGATGTGATGTATGTGGCCTTCCAGAAGGAATCTGATACAGCGCTATACAACAGATTTGTGAGTAAAGTTCTAGGTTATGGAATAAAAGGGACAGTAGCAATGTGGATTAAAAACTGGCTGAGTGATAGGTAAGACAGTAATGGTAAATGGATATTTTTCAAGTTAGTGGAAGTAATTTTATGGAGGTCCCTACAGTTCGGTATTGGGACCCTTGCTTTTCTTGATATACATTAATCATCTCAATCTTGGTGTGGAGGGGACACTAATCTTTGAAGAATTGTAAACTGTGAGGAGTACAGTGTAGAATTCCAGCAGGACATGACAAGTTAGTAGAGCGGACGGATAAGTAGCAACTGGGGCTCAATGCATAGAGGTTTAAGGTCAGAGTCAGCATGGGTTCATGAAAGGGAAATTGTACATGACTAATTTATCAGAGTTTAAGGCATTTGACAAGTTACTTCACAAAAGGTGAAGTAATAAAATAAGAGGCCATGTTGTTGGAGGTAGCACAGGTGGAAAATTGGCTATTGGGGAGAAACCGAGTGGAGATAAGGGGTTCATTTTCAGGTTGGCGACCTGAGATCAGTGAGGTTTCGCAGGGTTCGGTGCTTGGCCTGTAACCATCTGCAATATATTAATGGACTTGAAGGAAGGAAGTGAACATACTGTAGCCAAATTTACAGATGACACAAAAATAGGTGGAAAAGCAGGTTGCAAGGGGAACACAAACAGTTTATAGAGAGCTATTGATAGGTTAAATAAGTGGACAACAAGTTGGCAAATGGAGTATAATGTGGGAAAACTCTGGAAGGGAGAACAAAAAAGTGGAGTATAATTTAAATGAAGAAAATGGCTGATAGCTACAAAACAAAGGGACTTGGGGATCCTTAAGGCATGAAACATAGAAAACTAGCACACAGGTATAGCAGATAATCAGGAAGGCTGAAGGAACTTTGGCTTGGGCCCTGTTGTGGTGCAGTGGTAGTGTGACAATCCCTGGACTGAGGGTCTCGGGTTCAAGTCCCACTTGCTTCAGAGGTGTGTAATAACATCTTCAAACAGATTGATTAGAAAATAAATTTTAATAAAAGAAATGGAATGTTGGCCCCTATGTCAAGAGACTTAGTGTATAGGTGTAGGAAAGTCTTATTGCAACTGTACAGTGGTCTGGTGAGACCATACGTGGAGTACTGAGAGTAGTTTTGGTCCCTTGGTTTATGAAAAGATATTATTTCCTTGCGAGCAGTTCAGAGAAGGTTCACAAGGGTGATCCCTGGTATGGAGGGATGATCTTATGAGTAAAGGTGAAACAGGTTATGTCTCTACTCACTGGAGTTTAGAAGAATGAGAGGTGATCTCATTAAGAATCCTATACATTTCAATGAACTTGACACAGTAAATGCTGAGATCAGTCCAGGACCAGAAAGCATAGTCTCAGACTAAAGAGTGCCAATTTAAGACTGAGATGAGGAGGAATTTTGTGTCTTGAGTGTCTTTGGAACTCCCTGCCTTGTTATAGTTAAAGCTAAGATAGACAGATTCTTGATCGGTAGGGGAATGAAGGTTTATGGGGAAAACGGCAGGATAGTGCTCTTCAGGAATTTCGAATCGGTCGAGAATCACTCCACACAATTTGACGCGGTTGTGGAGTGTGGTGGCGTCCTGTAGTCACTTAGGAAATCAAAAAGCAGTGAATGGAACAAAAAGCAAAATTTGTTCTAACTTTATATGACTTATTTCTTTTCATAATTCATGTAATGAAAACGGCACTGGCTTATGCCGATTTATACCAATTTTAGTGTATTTTCATAAATATATGTAACAATAAATTACTATTACTATTCCCTGCTTATTTGCATATCTGTCAAGATGCCCCTTAAATGTTGCTATTGTATCTGCCTCTATCGCCACTTCTGACAGCACATTCTAGGCACTTACCACCCTCTGTAAAAAAGAAAAGAAAACTGCCTCTCATTTCCTCTAAACATACTCCCTTTTACGTTAAAAAAAGTGGGGTTTCTACTCTCCAGGGAGGAGATCTGATATGGTATCAGAGATACCATTTCTGATGAAGGGTTTAGGCCCGAAACGTCAAGTTTTCCTGCTCCTATGATGCTGCTTGACCTGCTGTGTTCATCCAGCCCCATGCTTGTTATCTCAGATCTGATATGGTTTTCGAAAACCATGAGTTGGCTAGATAGAATAGAAGGGAGAAATTTTTACTGCTCATAATAGGAATGATATCAAGGTGGCATAGATTTAAAATTAATTTGTAAAAGAAGCAAATGCGAGGTGAGGAAAGAGTTTTCGTATAATTTATAGTACTGCTCTGGAATGCATTGCCTAAAAATGCGATGGAGGCAGATTCAATTAAGACATTGAAGAGGACATTTGCACGGAAATAATGTGCAAGAGTATGGAGAAGAAGCAGGAGATTAGTACTAAGAAATGACATTAATTTGGACAGGACAAAAACCTCATTTTGTTCTGTAACACTTCTTTTCAAACAAACTAGACATTGGGGAAAAACTTGAGCTGCCTGATTCAGTCCGTCACTTTACTCCGAGAAACCTCCATGTCGGGAACAGGCACCATCATTTCGGGGCACACTCTATAGGCACTAGCTACAATGCACCACGTGACATCTGATATGAGTCGGCCTCTGAGAACCCTTAAGATACATCTCTGATCCACTTAAAACATGCTTCTGAACTTCAATACTGCGCCAGCCCTATCATTGTAACGCTGCAGCAAAGACACTGGACTGAACCAGACTGCATCTCTGGGCTAACAAGGTGTGGAGCTGGATGAACACAGCAGGCCAAGCAGCATCATAGGAGCAGGAAAACTTGACGTTTCGGGCCTAGACCCTTCATCAGAAATGGGGGAGGGGAAAGAGGGTTCTGAAATAAATAGGGAGAGAGGGGGAGGCGGATAGAAGATGGATAGAGGGGAAGATAGGTGGAGAGGAGACAGACAAGTCAGAGGCGGGGATGGAGCCAGTAAAAGGTGAGGGTAGGTGGGGAGGTAGGGAGGAGATAGGTCAGTCCAGGGAGGATGGACAGGTCAAGGGAGCGGGATGAGGTTAGTAGATAGGAGATGGGGGTGTGGCTTGAGGTGGGAGGAGAGGATAGGTGAGAGGAAGAACAGGTTAGGGAGGCGGGGACGAGCTGGGCTGGTTTTGGGATGCAGGTGGGGAAGGGGAGATTTTGAAGCTTATGAAATCCACATTGATACCATTGGGCTGCAGGTTTCCCAGGGTGAATATGATCTGCTGTTCCTGCAGCCTTCGGGTGGCATCATTATGGCATTGCAGGAGGCCCAGGATGGACATGTCATCTGAGGAATGCGAGGGGGAGTTGAAATGGTTCGCGTCTGGGAGGTGCAGTTGTTTGTTGCGAACTGAGCGCAGGTGTTCTGCAAAGCGGTCCCCAAGCCTCCGCTTGATTTCCCCGATGTAGAGGAGGCCACAACGGGTACAGCGAATGCAGTATACCACATTGGCAGATGAACATCTGCTTGATGTGGAAAGTCTTCTTGGGGCCTGGGATTGGGATGAGGGAGGAGGTGTGGGGGCAGGTGTAGCACTTGCTGTGGTTGCAGGGAAATGTGCCTGGTGTGGTGGGGCTGGAGGGGAGTGTGGAGCAGACAAGGGAGTCACGGAGAGAGTGGTCCCTCCGGAAAGCAGACAAGGGTGGGGAGGGAACAATGTCTTTGGTGGTGGGGTCAGATTGCAGATGGCGGAAGTGTCAGAGGATTGTTGGATCCGGAGGTTGGCGGGGTGGTATGTGAGGATGAGGGGAATTCTTTTTAGTTGTTATTGTGGGGACGGGGTGTGAGGGACGAGTTCGTTTTCACTTACTCTCATAAAATACACTCACTCACAAAATCCCTGCCCTTTATTGCCCACTTGCACTCTCAGACACAGGTACCAGGCTGACATAACTGCTGTATTGTACTGCCATTCAGTGAAGAAACAATACCATGAGTCTTGTCATAGTTGTGATCTTCTGGGTAACTATGGCCCCCATGACTAGCAGTTGAAGTTCTATGGGAACTTGTGCTAACTTCATCAAGATATTGTGGTTAGCATTTACTGTCAAGAAAGTCATGGATGCTAGAGAACTTGGGGAAATAAATAGTGATGTCTTGAAGAGGGTCTACATTCCAGAATAGGTGGTGCTGGAAATCTTCAAAGACGTTAAGGTAGGTAAATTCCCAGGACCTGAAGAAGTGCATCCCAGGACTTTTGTAGGAAGTTAGGGAGAAAATTGCAGGGCCGCTGGTAGAGATATTTGCATCGTTAACAGCCACAGGTGAAGTGCCTCAATATTGGGTAGTGGCTAATGTTGTGCTATTATTTAAGAAAAGCTGCAGAGAAATGCCTGGGAACTACAGACCAGTAAGCCTAATGTCTGTGGGTGGCCACGTTGTTAAAGGAGATTCTGAGAGACAGGATCTACAGGCATTTGGGGAAGCAAGAACTCATTTGGGATAGTCAGCATGGTTTGTGTGTGTGGAAAAATCATGTCTCACAAATTTGATTGAGTGTTTTGAAGGGGTGACCAAGAAAGTAGATGAGGGCCGTGCAGTAGACATTGTCTACATTGATGCAAGCAGGACCTTTGACAAGGTAGCACTTGGTAGGTTGCTGAGTAAGGTTAAATCTCATGGGGTCCAGGGAGAGCTGGCTAATTGGATACAAAATTGGTTTGATGATAAAGGTTTGTTTTTCAGACTAGTGGGCCTGTGACCAGAAGTGTGCTACAGGGATTAGTGCTGGGTCCACTGCTAATCATCATTTATATAAATGATTTGGATTAGCATTTAGGAGATATGGTTATAAGTTTGTGAATGACACCAAGATTGGTGGTACAGTGGACAGTGAAGAGGGCTATCTGGGATTGAAGCGAGATCTTGATCAACTGGGCCAGTGGGCTGAGGGATGGCAGATGGAGTTTAATTTAGACGAATGCATGGTATTGCATTTTGGTAATGCAAACCAGGGCAGGTTTTACACAGTCAAAACACAGGGCCCTGGGGAGAGTTATAAAACAGGGAGATCCGGGGGTACAGATTCATAGCTCCTTGAAAGTGGATTCATAGGTTGACAGGGTGGTGAAGAAAGCTTTCAGCATGCTAGCTTTCATCGGTCAGACCACTGAGTTGGGATGCCTTGTTGTAGCTATACAAAAGGTTGTTGAGGCCACATTTGAAGTACTGCGTGCAGTTCTGGTCATTCTATAGAAAGGATATTATTAAATCAGAAAGATTGGAGAAAAGATTAATGAGGAAGCTACTTGCACTGGAAAGTTTGGATTAAAAAGGGGATGTTGGATAGGTGGGTACTTTTTCCCCTGGAGCGTAGGAGACTGAAGGATGACCTTATAGAGGTCTATGAAATCATGAGAGGCAGCGATAAGGTGGATAGTCAACAGCTTTTCTTTATGGTAGGGGGGTCTGAAACTAGAGGATATAGGTTTAAAGTGAGAGGGGAGAAATACAAGAGAGTCCAGAGGGGCATTTTTTTTCCGTACAGGGGGTGATGAGTGTGTCTGGAACAGGCTGCCAAAGACAGTGGTGGAAGCGAGTATAATTTGGTCATTTAATAAACATTTGGACAGGTATATGGATGAATATGAACCAAATGCAGGCAAATGGGACTAATTTAACTCTGAAAACTGGGTGGCATGGGCAAGTTAGGACAAAAGGGCCTGTTTCCATGCTGTAGACTTCTATGACTCTACAATGTGAAAGGGAGAAGTGAAACAAATTGTCTGGCGCTAACAATGGAAGCAGATGTGTCCTGTTTACACGACTCTTGGACAAAACGTGCTCAGAACTAAGGATTTTATGGAAAGGAGGCATGACAATTGGACATTCTGGTAGATTAGGAGAAAACATATCAAAGAAGATACATAGAGACATCAACAGCAACGACTCGGGACCCACCATTGTGAAGAGTTCAGAACTCAAAAGAAGACCACAACTCAGAGTGAACCTGGTTAATTCATCATGAGTAGTTTCTAGATTTTAGTTAAATCTTTAGATAATGTATGGATTGTATGCTTATGAAGAACTAAACAGCTATTAAAGAGGAAGCTGTATTTGATCCTAATTTGGCTGTCTGTTCTTCATCTGTCACGAAATTCAAGACCCTAATGGAAAAGGGATCAACATAGTTGTCAGCAGCCCTCAGTCTAGTCAAAGAGAACAGCCTACGTTCAGAATCTCCTGGTACAAGAAGTAAAGGGCAGCTTCCAATACCAATCCAAATTCCACACAATACCGACATCATAAACATTGAAGAGCCGAATGATGGGTGCACATTACTTACCTTGATTCGTTCTTCCCTATTGTGGGCTGTTTTTCCACCTGGAATGGGAGACAGGCAGGTATTACAGCAGACGAAAGTTGGTGGCACAGCCGATGCGGTTGGTGTGGTGCAGCAGTGTCTCAAGCGAGTGAGTAAGCAGTGCAGAGGGCATGGCAATGGTGTCAGTGCTTGGGGGAGTGAGAGTGGGTGAAGATGACATTGCAGGTGCACCAAGCCTCACAATAGCAAACCTGGGAAGCCTTTTTCCATGTAGTTGCATCTCACTAATGCTCATTAAAAGGGCCAGATCACCAGAAATAAGTTCCCTTCTCAATTAAGCTCCCCTCCAAATTAGCAATACGCATCTTCAGATTGGAGGTTGTTTAAGAGGTGTTCAGCAGCCAAGGTAGTGTACTGATTGAACTTTGGATTTAGGGGTGATAGACAAACACTGTCCAGAAAAGGACAAACCCAAGCCTTACCAGGGTTGAGATCAAGTGGTGGTTGCCCGAGTTGCATCAGAATGCATGACCACCAAGGGAGAGATACCGAAGTGGGCTTAGGTCAAGGAATCCAAAGTTGGGAATCTGTTAAGAGAAAAAAGAGGTAGAGTGGCTGGGAAAGGAGGGAAGGGCCAGATTATTTAGCTGCAGGTATTCATGCTGAGAGCTCATGAGATGCAGTGAGTAAATGCCTGACTGCGTGCCCTTTAGATGCAGAGCCAGGACCATTGAGCCCAGAATGTACCAGGCAGAAATGACTTTTCTGCCTCTCCGCACGACAAGATTCGCTGAAAACTATGTACACATGCACACGTAATGGGCTGAGAATTATACAATCACATGAGAAAGGCTGACTTCTTGCCGAGCAGTAGTGATGTTCACATGCATGCCCAGCGCCAGATGTACAGTCTGTAACAGAAAATTCTGAACAATATGTTTTTAATAATGTTCAGATTAGAATTCTGAATCACAGTGATCATAAATTTTCATAAGTGTATATTACAGACTGTATCCTCATTGTGGTCTTTTTCTCAAAGTGTCACCCTTTGGATGAGATGTTAAATATCTGTATTTTCAGGTGGGGATGATCCCAAGGCATAATTAAAAAAAAAAGCAGAGAATTTTTTCCCTTTACCATCATAATGAAAACAAATTATCTCATCATTTATCTCACATTATTCTTTAGTCCTTGCTGTGTACAAATTAGCCACAACGTCTCCTACATTATAGAATTGACTTCATTTCAAAAATATTATCCAGACAATTAGATGCCTTTAGGGACCCTAAAGACATGAAACCTCTATAGAAAATTTCCATCTTGTATTTAAAATACAAAATTGCACCATCGTGTTAAGAAAAATCTTGATATCAGCCTTCTCCTGTTTGAAGCAACAAAGGACATCATTGACTGGTTCCATGTGTTTCATACAGGTAATTATAAAACAGCTTCTTTTTGTTACAGAGTCAGAGTTACAAAGCACGGAAGCTGACCTTTTGGTGCAAGTCGTCCTTGTCTACCAGACATCCCAATCTGACCTAGTCCCATTTGCCAGCTTTTGGTCCATATACCTCCAAACTCTTCTTATTCATATACCCATCCAGATGCCTTTTAAATGTTGTAATTATACCCACCTCCAACACTTCCTCGAGCAGCTCATTCCACACATGCACTACTCTCTGCACATTACCCCTCATGTCCTTTGTCAATCTTAAAACAATGCCCTCTAGTTTTGGACTCCATCATTTTAGGGAAAAAGGCCTTGGCGATTCACCCTATCCACACCCCTCATGATTTTATACGCCGCAATAAGGTCACCACTCAGCCTCCGACACTCCAGGGAAAAAGTCCGAGCCTATTCAACGATTCTGTACAACGCAAAGCCTTCTATCTTGGCTGCATCCTTGTAAATCATTACTGCACCTCAAGTCTAACATCTTTCCTATAGAAGGGCGACCAGAATTGTATTCCAAAAGTGTGTCTTGTGTAGCCGGAACAGGATATCCCAACTTCTATAATCAATTGTTCTGATCAATGAAGGCAAGCATGCCAAGCACCTTCTTCACCACTACCTGCAACTCTATTTTCAAGAAGCTATGCACAAATTAAACTGTATCTGCCACTCCTAGACCCATTGGCCATCTGATCAAGGTCCCATTGCATTGTTGATTAATGGGAGAGGAAGCAAACTCAATCTATTTTAATACCTAACAAAAAAATAGAAAGAAAGGTAGATGCTGGAAATCAGAAACAAAATTGCTGAAAAAAATACTCAGAATGTCAGTCAGCATCTATGGAGAGAAAGCAGAGTTAACATTTCAGGTTCAGTGACCCTTCTTCAGACCATTTAAATTTTTTTTAATTGTACGATGGATTAGCTAATTATTGCCATTGTACTACAAAGATCACAGCAATAGAAATCTTCTGTTTTTTTTTCTTTTAAATCTTCCTTTTCAATATTCTCAGAATAAGCTATTTCAATGCAACAGAGTGTGGTTTTACTAATGAAACTAATCAGAAATCAAGTAAAAATGCTTGAGAGTTTACAAACATTAAAACTACTTGAAGAACCTGAATTTGTTACTTCAGTTCATCGAGTCTGCTATGCCTTCAACACCATAGGGCATAACCTCTGGAATTCCCTCCATTATCCTTTCCATCCTTACATCTGTCTCTCCAACTTTAAGATTCTTTAAAAATGTATCTTTTTAAATGAAGCTTTGTAGTCATCTGACCTAATATTTCCTCATGGGACAAAATCTCAAATTTTGTTTGATACCGCTCCTATGAAGCACCTTGGGACATTTTATTTCATCAAAGATTCTATATAAATCTAAGCCATTGTTGCTAATCGCACAAATACTTCCTTGGTCAGAGGGAACAGTCAAAGGGCATCTTGCAGTTTATTGTGAAGACGAGTGTTACAATATATTGTTGTTTTAGAGTCACGTAGCACAGAAACAGGCCCTTCGGTCCAACCCGTCCATGTCAACCTGGTATCCTAAACTGATCTAATCCCACCTGTCTGCATTTGGCCCGTATCCCTCTGAACACTTCCTATTCGTGTACCATTCTAAATGTCTTTTAAATGTTGTAATTGTAAAAGACAAAACATCATGGTTCTTCATACACCATGACCAATATTTGTACTCTCTTAAGTAGAATCATTTAATTTGTGTAATAAAGAGCAGCAGGAGAAATGGTGGGCCTCACCTGGTTTAGATGATTGTGTATTTGCTGAGCTTACTACTTGGAGGCTAGAAAGTTGAGAAATTTACACTTGGGAAATCGCCTGTGCCCAATCCATTTCCAGAATAACATTGTTGATTTAATAGCAGTATTATTTGGTTTAAACAACAAGTCTACAAACTGTGGGAAAACGGGAAGTTTTTCCAATGAGCAGACTGGACAAAGCCTTTGAAAGGACCAAGTTTAAGAACAAGTGGAAATAAAGAGAATCAAATCGTAAAGACATGATTTCTTTACAAATGAAGCCACCAGACATATAATGAACAGGACTGGGAAAGTGATTTGAAAAATTAATAGTTGCTTCTAGCTCAAAGAAAGAAGTGAAGCACATCAACCGTTTGTGATAAATGGTGTGGAAGCAGATGTATTTTGAGCTCCTTTGAAGAGATTGGAGATCACTGAGATGATTGAAGTACTTTGAGAACAATAGTAGTCTCAGAAATGTAATCTTTGAATGAAAAAATTAATCCAGGGAGCAAGATCAATACCTTTCAGTGAATGTTTTTAAAAAAACTGTTACAAATAGCTCACTATTGTATGGGAATGTGCAGCAGCACAAAACGTACATGTGCACACATGCACACACGCACACACACTTTCTTTGGGAATAGTTGAACTCCCAGGTAATTATCAACCACTGAACTGTACTATTTATAAGCATTCCTTCTATGGCCAATAAGTTCTGGTAGGACTTGAACTTATGTCTTCTGACTAGGATGTCAGTACATGATCCAATGTGTCACAAAATCTCCTAAGTGTAGAATCAAGAGACAGTGAAAAAGTGGCTGAAGTAACTCCACAGATGCCAGTATCCCTTCATCAAGTCACCCTTTACACATGGAACGTCTTTGACTCTAATCCAGCCCCCTCGGAGCAAACAGGAAGTCCTGTTCTTTTCTGTCGGCTATGGCTCTGATTGGACCAGATCAACAGCCCCAATAGGGAACTCATTCTAACGTCCATCTGCCTAACTTTGTTACAATCTCTACCTACCTTACCTTCTGAGTCTGACACCTTGAGGTGGCAAAGCCATCTGGGGTGTTTTAGCACTGGGTAAGGTTCCTCCAACTCTGCCTCTGATATGGGTGGCATGTAACACACAGTATCTCACCTCTTGTGCCCGAAGCAATCGAAGAAATTCATTCTTTTTTCCAAAGAGGCAAAAACATTGAGATTGCAACATCTGCCTTGTCCATCTCAGACTCCAAGGTACTTTCAACGCTTGATGGAGAGGGAGAGCCCATGGGCTATGGAACAGTCAGAAAGGTGGTCAAGCAGCCAGGCACAATTTGCTCCAGCACCATTTGCAAGTTTTCAGCGTTCATATGGTCCACATGCTTGTGCAGTACCCAACACACCTAACTGAACTTTGTACATCATTGGACCTGACCTTGCGATAACCATGCCTCATACCCATACAGGCCATTCCCACGGTTTCTACAGAAAACTTTGTCCACTGAAGAAAAACTGTCTCTCTTGCTTAGCGATCTTGTCTAGCATTGGCATTCCACCGTCCCAGGTCCAGAAAGATCATGGAGTCAGAGGTCTATAGCATGGAAACAAGTCTTTCGGCCCAACTTACCCATGCCACCCAGTTTTCACAATTAAACTAGTCCCCTTTGCCTGCATTTCATCCATATCTCTCCATACCTGTTCCACGCACGTACTTGTCTAAATGTTTCTTAGAAAACAAAATTGTATTTGCTTCCACCACAACCACTGGCAGCCTGTTCCAGACACTTTCACCTCCTTCTGTATGAAAAAATTGCCCTTCTTGATCATTTTGTATCTCTCCCTTCTCACCTTAAACTTATGCCCTCTGGTTTTAGACTCCCCTAACATGAGGAAAAGCTGTTGGCTATCTAACCTACCTACGCCTCTCATGATTTTATAAACTTCCATTAGGTCACCCATCAGTCTTTAACGCTCCAGGGAAAAATTCCCAGCTATCTAATTTCTCCTTGTAACCCAAACCTTTCACTGCAGTTATCTTCCCAGTAAACCTTTTCTCCAACCTTTCTGGTTTAATAATATCCTTTCTATAGGGTGACCAGAACCGCACGTAGTACTCCAAACGTGGCTTCAACAACCTTTTGTACAGCTGAAGCAAGACATCCTATCTCCCACACTCTATGCTCTAACCGTTGAAAGCTGGCATGCCAAAAGCCTATAAATCTATTTGTTCCATTACACTCCTCAGGGCCCTACCATTGACTGTGTAAGTCCTGCCCTGATTTGACCCAAAAAGATGCAACACCTTGCATTTATCTAAGTTAAATTCTGTCTGCCATTCCTCAGCCCACTGGCCTAGTTGATTAAGATCTTGCTGCATTCCCAGGTAACCTTCTTCACTGTCCACTATACCACCAATCTTGAATTCCTGTGCAAACTTACTAACCATACCTTCTAAATTCTCATACTCCTCATTTTATATAAATGATTTGTAACAGCGGACCCAGCACTGATCGCTGTGACATACCCCTGGTCACATGCTTCCAGTTTGAAAAACAACCCTCTACCACCACCCTCTGTATTCTATCTGCTAGCTCTCCCTGGATCCCACGAGATTTAACCTTACTCAACCACCTATGTGGTACCTTGTCAAAGGCCTTGTTAAAGTCTATGTAGACAATGTCTACCACACTGCCCTCATTTAATTCCTTGGTTGCCCCTTCAAAAAACTGAACCAAATTTGTAAGACATGATTTCCCATGCACAAAGCCATGCTAACTATCCCAAATGAGTCCTTGCCTCTCTGAATGCCCATAAAGTCTGTCTCTCAGAAATCTCTTACATGCCACAGACATTAGGCTCACTTGTCTGTAGTTCCCAAGCATTTCCCTGCAACTATTCTGAAATAATAGTGCAACATTAGCCACCTTCCAATCTTCAGGCACTTCACCCGTGGCTGGCGATGATTCAAATTTTTCTACTAGCCTCCCAAAATTTGATCCCTAGCCTCCTAATAAGTCCTGGGATACACTTCATCAGGTCCTGGGATTCATCTATCTTAATATGTTTCAAGACTTCCAGCACTTCCTCTTATGTAACGTGGACTCTCTTCAAGGCATCACTATTTATTTCCCCAAGTTCCCTAGCATCAATGCCTTTCTCAGTGGTGATTACAGAAGATAAATATTCAGTTAGGATCTCACTCACCGTTTGTGGCTCTGCACATAGACAACCTTGTTGATCTTCGAGAGGCCCTATTCTCTCCCTAGTTACTCTTTTGGCCTTCATGTACTTGTACAATCTCTTTGGATACCCCTTTACGTTATCTACTAAAGCCACTTTGTGACCCTATTAGTCTACCTATTTATCTCTTAAGTGTTCTCCAACACCCTCTGTATTCAAGGAATTCACTTGATCCTAGCTGCCTCTACATGTAATTCCTTTTCTTGATCAGGTCCTCAAAAACTCTAATCATCCAGGGTTCCCTACTCCTGCCAGCTTTACCCTTCACTCTAACAGGAACATGCTGGCCCTGAACACTTATTAATGCATTTTTGAACACCTTGCATTCACCAGATGTCCTTTTGCCTGCAAGCAGCCTTGACTAATCAACCTTTGATAGTTCCTGTTTAAGACCACTGAAATTGGCCTTGCCCCAGTTTAGAAATTTTACTTGTGGGCCAGACCTATCTATTTCCATAGCTATTTTAAAACCAATGGATTTATGGTCACTGGTCATGGGCTTAATGGTAGGAAGCAGAGGGCAATGGTTAAAGGTTATTTCTCGACTTGGAGGCCTGTGATTAGTGGTGTGCCACAGGGGTTGGTGCTGGAACCTTTGTTATTTGCTATCTACATAAAAATGATCTGGATGTGAATGTATAAGGCACGATTAGTAAGTTTGTGGATGATACAAAATTAGGAGGTATCGTTGATAGTGAAGAAGGTTATCAAAAATTACAGAGGGATCGTGATCAGATAGGGAAGTAGGCTGAGGATTGGTAAATTTTTCTTCTTTATTCATTCATGGGATGAGGGTGTTGCTGGCTAGGTACCATTTATTGCCCATCCCTACTTGCCCAGAGCGCAGTTAAGAATCAACCACATTGCTGTGGGTCTGGAGTCACATGTAGGCTAGACCAGGTAAGGATGGCAGTTTCCTTCCCTAAAGGATATTAGTGAGCCAGATGGGTTTTTCAGACAATTGGCAATGGATTCAAGGTCATCATTAGATCTTTAATTCCAGATATTTATTGAATTCAAATTCCACCATCTGCCACGGTAGGATTTGTACCCAGGTCCCCAGGACATTGTCTGGGTCTCTGGATTAACAGTCCAGCAATAATACCACTTGGCCATTGCCTCCCCACAAATGCAATTCAACACAGATAAGTGAGGGGCGTTGTGCTTTGGAAAGTCAAACCAAGGTAGGACTTGCACAGTAAATGGTAAGGTCCTGAGGACTGCTGTGGAACAGAGGGACCAAGTACATAGTTCATGAAAGTAGTGTCACAGGTTGACAGGGTGGTGAAGAAGGTGTTGAGCATGCTGGCCTTCATCGGTCAAGGCATTGAGTATAGGACTTGGGATGTTATGTTACAGTTGTATAAGTCATTGGGAAGGCTGCACTTGGAGTACTGTGTACAGTTTGGGTCACCCTGTTATAGGAAAGAAATAGTTAAACTTGAAAGTGTGCAAAGATGATTTACGGGATGTTGCCAGGACTAGTAGGCCTGAGTTATTGGGAGAGGTTGGCCAGGACAGGACTTTATTCCTTGGAATGTAGGAGAATGAGGGATGACCTTATTGAGGTGTGTAAAATCATGAGGAGCATAGATAGGATGAATGCATATCATCTTTTTCCCCGGGCTGGGGAAATTGAAAACTAGAGGGCATAGGTTTAAGGTGAGAGGGGATAGATTTAAGAAGGACCTGAGGGGCAACTTCTTCACACAGAGAGTGGTGCATATATGGAATGGGCTGCCAGAGAAAGTGTATGAGGCAGGTACAATAGCAACATTTAAAAAACATTTGGATAGATACATGGATGGGAAGGGTTTAGAGGAATATGGACCAAATGCAGGCAATTGGAATTAGCTGAGTGGGCACCATGGTCAGCATGGACCAGTTTGGGCTGAAGCACCTGTGTCCATGCTGTATTACTCTATGACTCAGTGGTCCCAAAGCGCTCACCGACTAACACTTCCATCACTTGCCCTGCCATATTTCCCAATCGGAGGTCAGGTTTTGCCCTTCCCTAGTAGAACTATCTATATACTACATGAGAAATTCTTGCTGAACACACAAGTTTCTCTCCATCCAAGCCCATAACATTATGGCAGTCCCAATCGATGTTAGGAAAATTAAAATCCTCTACTATTACAACATTGTTGCAGGTATCTATAATTTCCTTACATATTTGCTCCTCAATCTCCGGCTGACTACTTGGGGGCCAATTCTATCAAACTAATCTCGTCTTTTTATTTCTCAGTTCTACCCATATAGACTCAGTGGACAAACCCTCAAGAAGGTCTTCGCTCAGTACTACTGTGAAGTTCTCCCTAATCAAAATTGCAACTCCCCCTCCTCTCTTCCTTCCCCTTCTATCCTTCTTGCAGCATCTGTATCCCAGAACTTTGGGCTGCCAGTCCTTTTCCTCCCTCAGCCATGTTTCTGTCTTAACTATAAATATCCCAGTCCTGTCCATTCCCGGAGTTCATTGCCTTATCTGTCAGGCCACTTACATTGAAATAAATGCCATTTAACCCAGACTTCCCATCCTTTCTGCTGTGGTCTTGCCTGCCTAGTCTAGTCAGTCCCAGTGGATTACCAACACTGCCTTTACTATTTAAATTACTCTCATTAACTTCTGTACTGTCCTCAGCCTTCTCTTTCGTCTCTCTACTGCTTTGGATCCCAGCCCTTGATGAACTCATTTGAACCCGCTCCAGTGGCTCTAGAAAATCTATGTGACGATTTTGGTCCCCCTCCAGTTCAGGTGTAACCCATCCCTTTTGTACAGGTCACCCCTACCTCAATTAGGTTTAACTGGCAGAGTTTTCTCTCCATTAGTAACTCTGCAGTTGCAGGAGGGTGCTCCTATAATCAAATAGGAACTGGGACAGCTTGGTATCTAGTGAACCAGTAGGTTGTTTCTTTCATCCTGCCTTCAAAATTTGCCCTGCTCTTTCTGTCAGAGCATCAGACAATGGATGGTATGGAGATGTCCTTAAATGTCAATTACCATTTGATTTTAGGACATGCTCAATTTCCTTGCTGGTAATGATAGCCTGTTACCGACAACCAACACTTCCAGGAGTCTGTATACAGCAAAAGATGTCCACAGTTTTTCTAGTCCCAAGTTTGAAGATTGTACATCCAGCCACTTTGAGTGGGCGTCAACAATGACTAAGAACATAGAGCCCATGTAAGGACCTGCACAGTCGATGTGTAATTGAGTCTAGGGTTTACTCTGCCATTCCCAGAAATGTGGGGGAGCTGCTGGTGGTAATTTTTGTCCTTGTTCGGCTACATCAGCATCCAATCCTGGTCACCAGACATAATCTCTCACCAACATCTTCATGCTGGACACCCTTGGATGAGCCAGTATCTGGCAGCAACCTTTGCACAGGACAATCTCTCCTGCTCCCCATAATATATCCTTAACAGTAATCTGGTCTCTCTGGGTCCAAAAAAGTTTCAATTCTAATGGTGGCTGCTCCTTGGTTTCCTCCATCACCACCAGCTATTTCAGTTTCCCCAGGACTAGGTTTTCTGTATCTAAAGTCTCATATTGTCAGCTGTGACTGGAAGTGTATCCAGAAAATTTAAAACCATTACAGACTCTTCCAGTGGTCGTACCGCTGGTGGTGTATCAGCCTGATGGAGTTGGCTCAATGCATCTGTATTTGTTACTTAGCCTCCTGGATGGAGTCCCAGTTTGTAATTGTACACATTTAGTATTACAGCCCACCACTGAATTTGAACTGAAGCTATGCACAGCA
>JAHRHZ010000056.1:30194120-30301324 GCA_024137785.1 Ginglymostoma cirratum | reverse complement strand
TAGTATTACAGCCCACCACTGAATTTGAACTGAAGCTATGCACAGCACCACCTTGTCCACTTTAAATGCAGGGATTTCTGGTCCATTGTTATGACAAATGTACATCCATAACGGTATTGGTGAAACTTCCTGACTCCAAATATGACCACCAAACCTTCCTTGTCTATCTGGGTGTATTTACCCTCTGCATTATCCAAAGTCCTGGATGCATACGCCATTGGGCGTTCCTCTCCATTGGGGTCATCTATGAGCAAATACTACCCTCGTGCTATACAGGGAGGATCTCACGTCAATACCAGATCTCACTTGGGATCATGATGTGCCAACACCTTAGAGGATGATAGCTGTTTCTTTACTTCCCTAATACCTATGACTTGGTTACTCGACCATCTCCAAAGCGGACCCTTTAAGAGCGGATGCAAAGGTGCCAGGATGGAGGTCAAGTTATGTATGAACTTGCCGCAGTAATTCACCAAACCAAAGAAAGCTCCAGTACACATGGGAGCCAGGATACCTTTGATCACCTTCACTTCCAACGGGTGTAACTCAGTCTTGTCGACTCTGTAGTCTGGTATAGGTCACTTGGGATGCCTGGAACACATTTATCCCTTCTAAAGTACAGTCACATGTGAAAAACATTTAGGACAATGTCCAAGTTCTCCAAATGGTCCTTATTGGTCTTTTCTGTTATTAGTACATCATTTAGATAAATGGCAACCTTGGTTTCCTCCATCACCACCAGCTATTTCAGTTTCCCCAGGACTAGGTTTTCTGTATCTAAAGTCTCATATTGTCAGCTGTGACTGGAAGTGTATCCAGAAAATTTAAAACCGTTACAGACTCTTCCAGTGGTCGTACCGCTGGTGGTGTATCAGCCTGCTGGAGTTGGCTCAATGCATCTGCATTTGTTACTTAGCCTCCTGGATGGAGTCCCAGTTTGTAATTGTACACATTTAGTATTACAGCCCACCACTGAATTTGAACTGAAGCTTTGCAAAATGTTTTACTTTGTCCATTGAAAAGTTACACAAGCTGATAATACCCTAAATAGCAGTCTCATGTATTGGTACTAACCCTTATGGGTGTTAATTAACACCCAATTTCCCAATTTCTGGGAACTACTTTCCCAGAAATAGTATTGTCCAGCTGCAAAAAGTGGTTTATCATTTGTTTAAAATTCCCACAAAGACAAACTGACCCGTCAGGCTTTACAATTGGTACAACCAGTGCAGACCATTCCACAAACTGAACTGGTTTGATGATCCCTTCGCTTTCCAGCCTTTTAATTTCTGCCGCTACTTTTGCCCATAAGACAAATGGCAGTAGTCAGGCCTTGCAGAATTATGGAATTGCTTTCTGGTCAACATACAAGGTGGCCTTGGCTCCTTTGATAGTCCCTAGAACATCCTGATAAACACGTAGGTATTTAATTAGGTTTCACTCAGGCAGCCATTTTCTAAATGAAAAATGTTGAGCCAATCAAGATGAATCTTTCTCAACCAATTTTGCCCCATCAGGCATGCACCCGAGCGTTTTACTCCAGTGGCCTGCTTCTTATGAGAGACCAGAGCCAAAGTTATACCTTTAATCTGTAAAGGTTCCCCAGTTCTCAAAGTTTCTCAACCTAGCCAAGGTCTTGCACAAAAGTAAGGGTTGGAGTTCAGAGCAAATTTTGTGAAAGACTGTTCCTGAAATCACTGATACAGCTGCATTGGTATTGACCTCCATTAGAACTGGGTGACCATTTAACCAGATGTTTATTTCAATTGAGAAAAAAAAAACACAATTTGCTGGAAAAGATCAGCAGATCTGGCAGCATCTGTGTTGAAAAACCAGAGTTAAACGTTTCGGGTCCAGTGACCCTTCCTCAGAACCATTCCAATTGCCACATTTTCCAATGATAAACCAGTTGTAGCGCCCGTTTGGAGCCCAGTTGGGCTCCAACAAGTAGGTGCTTTTGCATTGTCACATCATTAATCCTATATACCAAACAGCCTCTCAGCATTTCATTAAGGGTTAAACCAAAGTCACATGCTTCTGCCAGTCATCTTAATCCAATCAAAAATCCCGATACAGACACCCCTGGTTCTTGAATTGCCAAGTTAAACCAAGCACATCTCAAAATTAGAGCCAGGTTCGGTCATAACATTCCTTAATTAGGACATAGAACAGTACAGGACAGGAACAGGCCCTTCGGCCCATGATGTTGTGTCAAACATGATGTCAAATTAAACTAATCTCTTCTGCCTACCAATGGTCCGTTTCCCTCCATTCTTGCATATTCATGTGCTTATCTAAAAGTCCCTTAAATGCCCTATCATATCTACCTCCATGACTATGCCGGCGGAGTGTCCCAGGCATCTACCACTATAAAAAAAAAACTTGCCTGTCCCATCTCCTTTAAACTTTCTCCCTCTCACTTTAAATGCATGCCTCCTAGTATTAGGCATTACAACTTTCGGTAAAAGATTCTCACTGTCAACCCTACCTACGCCTCTGAAAACTTTATAAACTCATATCAGGTCTCCCCTCAGCCTTCACTGCTCTAGAGAAAACAACTTTAGTTATCCATCTCTCCTTATAACTCAAACCTCTAATCCAAGCAGCATCCTGGTAAACCTCTTCTACACCCTCTCCAAAGCTTCCACATCCTTCCTGTCATGTGGCAACCAGAACTGAATGCAATACTCCAAGTGTGCCTAACCAATCTTTTATAAAGCTGCAACATCACTTCCTGACTCTCGTCGACTCCTACTCGATGCCCCAACCAATAAAGACAAGCACACCATACACCTTCTTCATCATCCTATCTACTTGTGTGGCCACTTTGAGGGAGCTATGGATTAGGACCCCAAGATCTCTCTGTACATCAATGCTGTTCAGGGTCCTGCCATTAACTGTATGCTTCTAACATTTGATCTCTCAAACTGCAGCACCTCACACGTATCTGAATTTCTCCTCTCATATCAGCAACTGTTTTACATCCCGCTGTGTCCTTTGACAACCTTTGTAATATCCACAACTCTCTTGATCTTTGTGTCATCTGCAAACTTCCTAACACACCCACCTACGTTTTTATCCAAGTCATTTATATAAAATCACAACATCTTCCAGTCCTTTGGCACTTCCCTTGCGGCCAGAGAGGAATTAAAAATTTGTGTTAGAGCCCCTGCAATTTTCTGCCTCACTTCCAAAGTAGCCCAAGATGCAATTTGTCAAGGCTGGGATTTGTCCATTTTTAAGACTGACAAAGCCTCCAATATATCCCCATTTCCTATTTCAAGTTGTGCAACTTCCTCATAGTCCCTTTTCCTGAATTCCATACCTACATTCTCCTTTTCCAGATAGAAGACTAAATAGGCATATTCACTTAACATCCTTCCAATATCCTGCAGCTTCACACTCAGATTGCCCTTTTGTCCCTTATGGGCCCTATTCTTTCCCTGGTTAACCTCTTCCCTTTAATGTATTTATAAAATATCTTGGGATTCTCCCTAATTCTGTTGCTAAGTCCTTCTCCATGCCCACTTTTTGCTCTAATTGCTTTCTTAAGTTCCCTCCTGCACTTCCTGCATTCCTTTAGGGCCACAGCTGCCTTGCTCCCTTTGGACTTGCTAAAAGGTTTACTCTACTTCCTCATCCAGTACTGAATTTCCCTTGTCATCCAAGGTTCTCTGAACTTAGCGCTCTAACATTTCCCTCGAAAGGGTACATGTTGGACCTGTACTCTTCCCCAGCTGATTTTTGAATGACATCACCACGCACCCACGCACCACCACCAGCCCCCCCACCACCCAATCCATTGCCCTGCTGTAGACTTACCTTCAAGGAGCTGTTCTCATCAACTTTGGCCAGATCCTGCTTTATTTTAATAAAATCTGCCTTTGCCCCAATATAAAGCTGTCTTTTACAGGTCATCACCTCCTTGTCCAGAAAAAATCTGAACCATACCATGCTTTGGTTGCTATCGTGAAACTGATCCCCCACTGCCACATCGAACACTTGTCTGGCTTTTTTCCCCAGAACCCGATCCAGCACTACATTGTCCCTTCTATGTATTGATAGAAAATAACTCCTCTGGATACATTTCAAGAAATCCAACCCCTCTAAATCTTTAAGACCAGAACTATGATCCCAAATTATGTTGTAAAGTTGAAATATCCTAGTATAATTACCTGATGTTTATTCTTATACACCTCTGTGAACTGTCTTCATATATTCACTTCTCTAGTGTATACTGCAAGCTGGTAGTACAGCTGCCTTGCGCTGAATGTAGTTCAGCAACTACCCTAGAACCCAAATTGATCACTACTCAGCTGCTCACTCACCCTGCTGACCTATTACCCTAACTACTGACTGCTGCCTTCTGATCCGCCCGCCGCAATACCCACTTCCTCACTTAAGAACTAGTGCCGTAAAAAGAGATCATGTCTAATTTTGCCCCTAGTGCTACATTGCTGTGATGAAGATCTTTAGAGATTGTACAGTCTGTATTCCCCATTAAATCAGGCTCAAAAACACCAAGCACAGGGTCATGGAACAGTTCAGCTGGAATGTCAAACTGCCGATTGCCATTCCTGGAAGATGCAAGCCATTGTTTAACGGTGATTGCAATTACCTCTAATGTTCCCAGCTGATGCAATTACTAGGCAAGTCAGAACCCAGACAGAAACATGGCTTGATCAAGCATGTTTTGTTTTGGTTTCAAAAAGTGGATTCTCAGTGAAACAGAAACACAATGCTGCATATTTTTTGAAGAATAAGATAAAAGATTATTAGCAACCAAAGTGAAGGTTAAAAAAGATTAAACAATACTCTCTACTCATGACACAAATTCAAAATTTTTAAACACACAGTGAAAGTATCCCATTAATCCAAAAACGTTTCTGTTATGAATTGAAAAGAAAAACAACAGCTTTTGTGTAGTACCCAAAACACCACATATAAAGTAGTCAACCAGACTCCCTGCCTTTAATATTTTGGTTGCCTTAAGTCACTTGTGATCTTAACTTATACACTGGAACTGCAATTAGCTTCTACCTAGAGCTAGTTTACACTTGAACCTTTGAGATCTTAAACTGAAGTAACCTCTTCAGGGTCTTATCCCACCATTGTTGCTCTAGGACTAACACTAACTCTTTTCTCTAAGATATCATTATAGCCCTCCCGTCTCAGAAGCACTGATCAGCCTTTTTCACATGAGGACATGACAATATGCTCAAAAACTTGGTGTGAAACTAATCAAAGTTCCCTCTCCAAACAACGGATGTTTTTCCCAAGCCTGAAAAGACAAAGTTTCTCAAATAAATCTTAAGGCTGTATTATTTACCTTGCAAAATGATCCAAGGTAAACAAAAATCCATTAGCTGTGTTCAAAAGTCCATTACTTAAAAGCTAGTCCTCAAAATCTGCTTTAAAAGAAATTATCATGACTACAGAAATAGTTAAAGAATGAATTATTAACTTCAAACTCATGGAAAAACCCATGTTTCTTACTACCCAGAATACAAGAATCTAAACTTTCAATAAATGATATCAAAAGTCTACATAAATCCTACTGCATACATCACCTTCATTAGCATTAATGTTGCAACATAAATTTACGGTTTTAAAATCTTCAGCCATAAGCCTCCAGTCTTAAGTGAGATCCTTGGTCACCTTCCACCAAAGAGTACATCCACTGTTTATGATAATTTATAATTCCCAAACATAACAGCACACTACCACAGTTGCTCCAGGCAGTGCAGTGTGCTGACTCCTATTACTGGCAGAGAGATAGAAGATAGATAGAGAAATAAAACAAGCAGTGGCCAATGCACATTAAACAAGTAGACGAAAAGAGGGAATCAGTGGTTGGGGGGACGCGGGTGCTGCACAGGCAAGATAGGGAATTAACAAAACAGTATAAATCTCAAGGCTGTTCCTAAACCAAATTAAGTATATTCTTGAAAAACATACTTGATAAGGCAGAAAGGTGAATGTAATGGGCTGAATCCTACCATTTTTTGGCTAAGTATCAGCTGCATTGCATTTTTAGAGAGGTTTTCACTGTGATGCCTAGTGCATTTTCCTTCCTTTTCTTTCCAAACTCACCTCATGAACTACCTATTCTGCCCTGTGATGACCCTCATGTCAGTTTCCAGCCCAATTTTGCCACATGAACATGGAGTCACAGGTAGACAGGGCAGTGAAGGCGGCATTTGGCACACTAGCCTTCATTAGTCAGGGCACTGGAGAACTATGTTCAGTTTTGGTCACCTTGCTACAGGAAGGATATTATTGAACTGGAAAGACTGCAGAAGAAATTTACAAGGATGTTGCCAGGACTCAAAGGACTGAGTTATACAGACAGGTTGGACAAGCTAGGACAATTTATCTTTAGAGCACGTAAGTGTACAAGTTCATGAGAGGCATGGATAGGGTAAATGTACTCAGTCTTTTTCGCAGGTTTGGGGAATCAAGGACTAGAGGGCTTCAGTTTAAGGTAAGAGGGGAAAGAATATATGGGAATCCGAGGGGTAACTTTTTACACAGAGGGTGGTATGCATATGGAATGAGCTGCCAGCGGGAGTGGTTGAGGCGGGTACATTAACATTTTAAAGGCATTTGGACGAATACATGGATAGGAAAGGTTTAGAAGGATATGGGCCAAGTGGAGGGAAATGGGGTTAGAATGGATTGATATTTTGGTCAGCATGGATCAGTTTGGGCCAAAGGGACTGTTTCTGTGCTGTAGGGCTTTATGGCTCTATGACTGCCATTCCCAGAACAACTTGCCACTCAATGGATATCCACAGAAAGACCAGCATTCCGTACACCTACGCCATCTTAAAAGGTCACTACATTAGGTGAGCACTAGCATTTTGAACCCGCGTGGGCCCTGGTTATGCATGTCTCTTCACAGGGTATGTGGAACATTCCTTGTTTCAGTCCTATTCCAGCCCCCACCCACAATTCTTTTTGCGATATAACAACGATATCATCAGTGTTACTCCCCTCTCTTGCCCGAAAATGGAAAAGTTCATTGTTTTTGCTTCCAAATTCTACCCTGCCCTCACTTTCACCTGGTCTATTGCTGACTCTTCCCTTCCTCGACATCTGTTTCTATTTCTGGGGATAGACTAGCCACTAATATCCACCATAAGCTCACCGACTCCCACAGCTAGCTGGACTACACATCCTTACACCCTGCTTCCTGTAAAGACTCCATCCCATTCTCTCAGTTCGTCTATCTCTGTTGCGTATGTTCCAACGAGGCCAACTTCAACAAGGGAGCGTCCAAAGTGTTGACCTTCTTCCTCAACTGAGGCCCTTCCACCCTCATCATCTCTCTTCTCTCCTGCAACAGGGACAGGGTACCCCTTGTCATTACCTACCATCCACGAGCATCTACATCCAGAATATCATCAGCCGCTATTTCCGCCACATCCAGCGAGATGCAACCACCAGACACAAATTTCCCTCCCCTCCCTTGTCTGCCTTCTGCAGGGACCATTCCCTCCAGGATGCCCTGGTCCACTCTTCTTTCTCTCCTGACACACTCCACAGCACCTACCCCAGCAACCAAACATTTAACACCTGCCCATTTACTTCCTCCCTCCCCAGTATCCAAGAGCCCAAACATACCTTCCAGATGAAGCAGCGCTTTACTTGAACTTTACACAATCTAGTCTACTGCATTCGCTGCTCACAATATGGTCTCCTCTACATTGGGGAAATGAAGCATAGACTGGCTGACCACTTTGCAGAACATCTACACTCTGCTCACAAAAAAGACCCTGAACTTCCAGTTGCCTGTCATTTTAACACACCATCCTGTTCCCAGACCAACATCTCTATGCTGCAGTGTTCCAGTGAAGCTCAGCACAAGCTGGAAGAACAACACCTCATTTTCCACTTGGGGACCCTGAAGCCCTCCAGATTCAATACAGTTCAATAATTTTAGGGCCTGATCTTTTCCATGTCCTAGCCCCCTTCCCCACACACCAGGCCTTGCTACAACATAGCCTGCCATTACACACTACCTATTGTTAGCCATCAACAGTCTTTATTAATAGCAATTCACCCTCCTAGCCACATCGTTATCAACTCCTTTGTAGTCCAACTGTTCTTCTCTCTTTGGGCTCCATCTCTTCCTGCCACCCTATCTTCTGCACACAAACCAACATCTTCCCAGCTATCGTCAGTTCTGAGGAATGGTCACCAGACCTGAAACATTAGCTGATTTCTCTTCACAGATGCTGTCAGACTTGCTGAGGTTTTCCAGCAACTTCTGTTTCAGAATTCTGAACTTGATCTGCTTGGTCAAAGGAGAAAATGTTAGAGAAGGGGAGATGGAATTACCATTCTCTAACAGGTCCTAGTTGAGAGTGTGGTACAAAGGGGCAGAGTTTTTTTTTCTTAGAAGACTTTCAAAGGAGGCCATGCCACCAGAAAAAATAGCAATTTTTACGGTGGCGGTCGAGGCTGTTCGGACAATCGTGCTTGGCCCTTTTCTATTACCTAATGTGAATCTTCTGCCTGTTCTCCTTATCCCTATAAATTTCTATCCAAATAACCATCCAATGCCCTCTTGAATAGCTCAAATGAATGTACCTCCCCTCCATTTCCAGGCTGTGCATTCCACACCCTGACTAAAAAGGAAAAGGTAAAGTCCCCATAGTCCTACCATATGAGAGGGTTGCTCTTTAGAGAGACAGAGATGACTGGCTGTTTAACCCGATGGTCACCAGATCTCAGGTGAGGTGAAAGGTTGAGAAGAAGAGTCCTTTGTGGTAACCTCAGCAGGTGCAGGAATTTCAGAAGATATTCAAGATCGTGCCAGACCTCGGTAACAGTTTGCAAACTGCCTACAGCAGATGTTATTCTTACATATATCTTATAATCGTTCTTCTTTTCTAAATCTCAATTCGAAGTCTTTCAGAATTACTAACAATGCTCTCTTAAATCCGGTTTGAGGTTTAAAAGATTCTCCACCCAATTAGGTCCGACTATCGACGCTGGAACCACAAGCCCAGAGGAATCAAGGGCCTACTGGCTTCCCACAAGCCCAGCCTTTTTGTGGAACCTGGGTCCAAGATCTGACACCATAGTGACCCAGCATTGAGTTAGCCCAACGAAGCCCACTGCAAGAACCCCACACCCACCCCAAAAAGCTCGTGAATAAGACTAGAGACCAGGAGCCCATCGGACATACCCATTTACCTTGCCGACATTGAAACAACAATCCCAGAAGCAATAGCAACCTTCTGTAGGGATTCTATAATAAAAACATGAGGGTTCTTAGTTCACTGTTGCAAGGCAAGGGGCAGTGGGGGTCTGCCTCCTAATCAACACCTCCTGGTGCTCAAATGTAGCAAGCTTGATAAGTTACTGTCCCCTTTTAGAACCTTTTTAGAGGAACACCTTACAGTAAAGTGTCGTTCCTACTAAGTGCTACACAGTCTACATTCCACCCCATGGGGAACTGAAGAGTGCACTGGATGAAGTATACAATGCTAGAAACAGTCTTGAGACTGAATACCCAAGGCAGCCCAGTGGCTCAGTGGTTAGCACTACCGCCTCAGAGCGCCAGGGACCTGGGTTCAATTTCAGCCTCAGCCTCAGGCTGTATGGAGTTTGCATATTCTCCCTGTCTGCCTAGGTTTCCTCCCACAGTTCAAAGATGTGCAGGTTAGGTGGATTGGCCATGTTAAATTGCCCATAGCTTCCAGGAAGTGCAGATGTGGATTAGCCATGGGAAATGCAGGGTTACAGAAAGAAGGCAGGTCTGGGTGGGATGCTCTTCTGAGTGGTGGACTCAATGGACTGAATGACCTACTTCCACTTCTAGGGATTCTATGACTTTATGAGGCCTTGTTCATCATTGCTGGTGACTTCATCCAGGCTAACCAAGAACATGCTGCTGAAATACCATCAACACATCTCCTGTTCCAAAGATCGGAAAATCCTTGACTGTTGCTATACAACCAAAGATGCATACTGCTCCATCCTCTGTGTGCATTTTGGAAAATCAGATCACAACGCTGCGCTTCTCCTCCCAGCTTACAAGCAGAAATTGAAGTGAGAGGATGCAGAACAAAAAGTATTACAGTGTTGGACTGAGGCAATGGGCAATGGAAGGGCTTCAATGGGACTGCTTAGAGTTGGCGGACTGGTCCATGTTCAAGAACTCAGTGGCCAACCTAAACAAGTACCATTACAGACTTCATTAATAACTGCATAGAAGTCTGTGTGCTGAAGTAGTTAATTTGAATGTTCTAAACAGAAACCACGGATGACCTGGGAGATCCACTCCCTACTTAAGTCCAGGTCTGAGGCATTTAACTCACATGACCTGTATGGGAAATCGAGGTATGACCTTTGTAAGGCCAGAATGCCAAGAGGCAACTGCTTGAGGCCCAGGCCAACCACATGGACATCCATCATTTGTGGCAAGGCTTACATGACATAATGGGCTACAAACTGAAGACGAACAGAATCGCAGGCAATACTACATACCTAGCTGATGAGCTCAATGCATTCTATGCTTGCTTCTAGCAAAAGGTCAGTGAAACGATGTCATCAATCCAAACAGCGTCTGATGCACCTGTACCCATGGTCACTGCCGCAGATGTTACACTAGCCTTCTTGAGAGTGAACCCAAAGAAAGTGACTGGCCTGGATAGGCTCCCCAGCCGTGCACTCAGATCCTGCGTGGACCAGCTGGCAGGGTATTCCCAGACATCTTTAATTTCTCCTCACTACAATTTGAAGTTCCCACCTGCTTTAAGAAGATCATCTTCATCCCAGTGCTGAAGAAAAATCATGAAGCATGCCTCAATGACTACTGCCCAGTGGCTCTGACCTTCACAATTATGAACCACTTCAAGAAATTAGTCATGGCTCACATCAACTCCAGCCTACAAAATTGCCTTGATCCTTTGCAGTTCACCTACCAGCACAACTAGTCCACAGCAAACCCCATCTCCCTGGCCCTACACTCATCACTGGAACATCTGAATAACAAAGGTACTTACATCAGGCTCCTACTTATTGACTATAGCTCCATCTTCAACACCATAATTCCAAATAAACTCATCTCTAACCTCCAAGACCTAGGTCTCAGCTTCCCCCTGTAACTGGATCCTTAACTTTCTGACCCATTGACAGTAGTCAGTAAGAACTGGTAATAATACTTCCTTCACCAAAAATCCATAAAACCAGTGCCCCATGGCTGCATACTCAGCTCCCTACTATACTCCTTATAAATTCACGACTTGTGGGGCCAAATTCCACCCCAACTCCACTTACAAGTTTGCTGATAACACCATTATGGGGTGGATCTCAAACAAGGGCAAGACAAAATACAGGAAAGAAAATGCTCAGTGACAGTGTAAAAGAAAACAATCTCTCCATCAACGTCAGCAAAATGAAGCAGCTGGTCATTGACTTCAGGAAGCAGAGTGGAGGGCATGACCCGTCTGCACCAATGGTCCGGAGTTGAGGATATTTGAGATGGTCAAGTTCCTGGGAGTGATGATCACCAACAATCTGTCCTGGTCCACCCACACTGATGCAAGGGTTAAAGAAAGCACAATGATGTCTCTGCTTCCTCAGAGGTTTAAGAAATTCAAGACTCTTACCAATTTTTATAGATGTACCATAGAGGGCATTCTGTCTGGACGCATCACATGTATGGAATTGCTCCTCCCAGAACTGCAAGGCAGTACAGAAAGTTGTGAACGCAGCCCAGTCCATCATGCAAACAAGCCTTCCATCCATTGACTTCATCTATACTTCCTGCTGCCTCAGGAAGGCAGCCAACATAATCGAAGACCAGCCCCTCCATCCCAATTATAGTCTCTTTCACCTTGTTCTGTCAAGCAGAAGATAAAGTTTGAATACATGTACAAACAGATTCAAGAACTGCTTCTTCCCCACTGTTAGACTTTTGAATGAACCTCTCAAACATTAATAATGATCTCTTTCTGAACTTTCCGTACAGCTGTAACACTGCGTTCTGCTACCCTGATGCACTTTGCGTGGTACAATCTGCCTGTATAGCAAGCAAAACAACACTTTCTGTATCCCAATACAGGTGATAACAAGCTCAAACTCCAAACTCACACTGCTGACACCACTCTGCAGTGCAAACCAGCTGCCCTGCCAACTGAACTCCATACCCTGTTGAGAGCCTGCTGCATCATGAGTAATAAGAGAAACAAGGGTCATACAGAGCAGTGGGCCCAGCCGATATCTTTGGCTCTTGTTCTACAACCCTTTCTCTATTCTTTCCCTGGCTTCTGCATCTAACAGTGTTGGGGTAAAAGAGTTGGTCAACAATGTCTGGGGCAGGAGGTGCAATACAAATGGTGGTGGACAGTGGATGGCCAGAGAATAGGAACCTCACAGATCTGTGTCCTGCATAGTGCATAGGTGTGTGTGCAATGTTGTTCCACTTCAAAAGGCCTGAGCAGTGGGTCTTGCAGATCCTTCCTCACAGGTCAAGACACATACCACATGCACCCTAGGTGCAGTTGAAGCCATTTTTATCCCATAGCACGTTTTTAATTTCTGACACAATGGAAGGTGCCTGTGATTACTCTTCAACAGAGATAACCCGCCTCTTCGACCTGTCTGCCTCCTCTCCACCTATCCTCTCCTCTATCCATCCTCTATCCGCCTCCCCCTCTCTCCCTATTTATTTCAGAACCCTCTTCCCCTCCCCCATTTCTGATGAAGGGTTTAGGCCCGAAACGTCAAGTTTTCCTGCTCCTATGATGCTGCTTGACCTGCTGTGCTCATCCAGCCCCATGCTTGTTATCTCTATTACTCTTCAACAAGTGGTTTGCAGCCTCCACCATCTACAAGCTAGTGAGCCCCCAAACATCCCCTTCTTGATAGCCTTTCCTGTAAACCCCATACCCTTCATGCAACACATCTGATGAGCATTCACCCATCCCTGGATTGAGGTGATCATGCCAAATGTTGCTATACATGTTCTCCACCACCGCCCCACTATCCCACCAAAAGCCAGGCTGCCCCTGACTGTGAATAAACACTCCACTGCATGACCCTTCATGCACATGCTATTGTTCCCTTCCCAATTGTCAGTCTTCCCTGCCCCAGCCTGCAGTCCCAGTCCTGAAGAACAACTTGCCGAGTCTCCTTCCCTTCCCACAGCAGTGGTGCCCCTTGTTCCCACCCACTTTTCCCCCAGATTTCTGTGGACTCAGCGAATGGATTGACTATGGCACAACCCGTTGAGCAACCACCCTGAAGAACTCCAGACATGAAATGGCCAGATCCCTGGTTGGTGACTGCATTTCTCCCTGACTGTCTAAGTCCTATCCCCTAGACTGGCCACAATGAAGCCACAAGACTGACAATGAGCCACTCCCTGGACTGCAGAGACACAAACGCCTCACCAAAACCCTGACTAGGGCCACTATTCTGGATCGATATAGGAGGTTGCCTTTGACTTACTGTACCAGGACACCTGACTGACAGGTGCCTCAACGAACCTCGGTGAGAATAACTCCTTTTGATCCCTGACTGCCTGCACTCTGCACGTGCAGAGTGTTTGCTACACAAGTTGCTGGCACATGGAGCAGGTGTAAGATTGTTGCAGCACATTCAAGTCCCTTGAACGAGGACTGCTGATCAGTAAGGCAAGCTGCCTAGTCCTGAGCTAATTAGCATGGCATGGCAAGGCAAACCAAGGCAAAATGGCACGACCATGCAGAAAGGTGTGATATGAGTGACCACTGAGAGAAGTACTGAGCTGCAGCCTGGTCCAATCCATAAACCGTCCATGTGTCTGTCATCCCGGTGGTAGTCTTTCAGTGCAGAGCACACCAGTGAACAGCAATGCAAGTCTGTGCTTTTTGAGTATCCTGCAAGCGTATCAGAGAGATCGTGAGGGGTTGGCAAATGCTAGACGTCAATACAAAGGGTGCATGCGGCTGGAGACCACAGATCATGATTGGAGGAGTTGTTTGATTGCATTGCAACATGGAGGTCCTTTGGAGTAAGCAGTGAACTGAATTTGTCAGATACTTGTTCTGATTTCCTTGAGTTTCCTGATGTTTAGCCTGTTTGTACATTTTGTAAGATAGGAAACTGAACATTAATGAACTGGCTTTGTCTGTTAACAAAATCTTTAGCAAGCATTGGCCCCCTTAACTGGCAATTCACCGCTGCCTGTTAAGAAACTTGCTACATCACTTGTGAAAGTATTAAGGATGGAAAGATTTGAGTTGCCAGACTTCACTCCAATTCTACCGCAAATCTTTGCCATACCCATGTTGGTCAGACCCCTGTAAATGTATCTCACTGTTCCTGCCCTCACAGTGTGCAAATCGAATTGAGTCATGGTTCACTGCATGGTACCAACCTAAAATTCCTATAAGAATATTTAATGAGAAATGCAAGGAGGAGCTTCAGTACATCAAATTAGGGATAAAGAATATCTTCATATCATACTGGTTGCCTAGTAACACAGTGAACCACTGACTAACAGGGAACAAAGAAGCCTATTAATTGCTTGTTAACCTAATTGAAAGCCTTGTAATTATACATGTTTACATCAATCAACAGCATGAAACTGCATAAAGACATCTAATTATGTTGTCTACTCAACCATCTGCTGGTAGCAGCTGATAAGAAAAGCCCTAAGATCAACCATGATGCCAATACCAAAACCAAAACCAAGATCAAGATCAATAACACTCTGGTTTCACAAACCACAAATAATATGTCAGAGTCAACAGCATCACAGTATCTCCATTAAACCAGGATCACTAATGAAACAATGTAACCTGTTACACCAACATCATTAACAGTACTATCACCACTAAGCCAACCTCCTCAATCAGAAAAACCTTACCGATAAGACTCACAGAACGGATATGGTGCACGAGGAGGCTACTTGGTCAATCATGTCTGCACCACCTTTTCAAACAATCTCATGACCTAGTGCCAATCTCCTGCTTTTTCTCCATATCCCCGTATATCATTTCTCTCCAAGTAATCATTCTAATGCCCTGTTGAATGCTTCAATTGAACCTGCCACCATCATATTTCCAGGCAGTTCATTCCAGCGTCTAATTACTCACTGGTGACGAAAAAGACTTGTTCTCCTCACATCACCCTTACTTCCTTTGCACATAACTTTAAACCTATGATAAGAAGGTGTAGAGCTGGATGAATGCAGCAGGCCAAGCAGCATCAGAGGGGCAGGAAAGCTGACATTTCAGGTCTAGACCCTTCTTCAGAAATGGGGGAGGGGAAGCTTTAAATCCATGCCCTCTTGTTCTTGTTCCTTTTACAGTTGGGAACAGCTTCTCCCTATCTTCTTTATCCAGCCCACTTGTGATTTTGATAACCTCCATCAAATCTCCTGTAAGCCTTCTGCTCTCCAAGGAGAACAATCCAAACTTTTTCAATCTATTCTCATAATTAACAAATTCTCATTCCTGGAATGTTGTCACAAAATATTTCTGCACCGTCTCCAATGTATGTTGCCTAAAATGTGGACACCCACAACTTTACACAATACAGCTGAGCTGTAACAAGTGTCTTGTACAAGTCCAACATCAGCTCTTTGCTGTTGCACTCTATGGCTCTATTAGTGAAGTTCAAGATATTGTACTCCTTATAAATTGGTCTACCTAACTGTCTCACCACCTTCAACGATCTGTACACATATACACCCAGTTCTGTCTGCTGTGGCATCCCCTTCAGAATTGCACCCATTATTTTATATTGATTTTCAGTGTTCTTCCCAACAAAGTGCATTACCTCATATTTCTCTGCATGGAACCACATCTGCCACCTATCCTTCATTCCACACACTTGTCAATGTTTTTTTGGGAGTTCCATGCTTTCTTCTGACAGTTTATGATTCTTCTAATTTACTGTCATCTGCAAACTCTGAAATTGTTCCCTGCACATTATGATCACGATCATTTAGGAAAAGCAAAGGTTCCAATACCAATCCCTAGGGATCTCCACTATTAACTTCCTCCGATCTGAAAAATATCCATGGCCCTCTGCTTCCCATCCCTCAGCCAATTTCATGACCACATTGCTACTGTATCTTTTGTACTATAACTTATAACACAAGTCTGTTGAGTGGCACTCTCTCAAATGTCTTCTGGGCAAGTATATTACATCAACTAGCATTTCTTTCACCCGTTTGTTCTGTTGCTTCTTCAAAAATCTCCAGGAAGTTCAGTAAACATAATTTCCCCTTCAGAAATCCATGGATCTTCTGAATCAACACACCCTTTTCTATGCGACTACTGATTCTATCCAAATAACTATTTCTAGGAACTTCCGCACCGCCAACATTAAACTGACTAGTCTGTGCTGCTGGGATTATCTATACAAACCCTCTTGAACAAGGCTGTAATGTTTGCATTTTCTAGTCTTCTGGCATCACCCTGGAGTCCAGGGAATACAGAAAGATTATGGCCAGTGCCTCCACAATTTCTACCCTCACTTCTCTCAAAATCCTTAGATGTAACTCATCCAGTCGTGGTGCCTTAACAACTTTAAATCCCAACAGTCTATCCAAGACTTCTTCCTTGTAATTTTGAAACTCCAGGTTTCCTCCTCTTGTTATCACTGTCCAGGCAGCTTTTGTTCTTTTGTAAAGACCAAGATCCTCTTAAGTACTGTAGACTGTGCCAAAATTGGGAGTTTCCACTACCGTAGTCATGCAACAGACTGGCCTAGTCACCAAATCCCCCATGACAATGTGCTTGACCCCTACATGAGTATTCCTGGGCATTTCCTTTTCCATAAGCACAAAAGATCTTCTAGTGGTATACAGTCAGGAGGGACTTGCCTTGGAATCCTTAACATTGACTCCTGGAAAATCATGGCAATAATTGAGACTTGGACAAGGAAACCTTCTGATTAATATCTACCATAACCTCCATGAATTAGTGTTCCTCCATGTTGAACATCAGTTGGAAGAAGCACTGAGGAAAGCAATGTGTTCTAGATAGGGGATAGTGTCTTTCATCAATGTAGAAAATTAGTACACTCCCCAAGGTGGGTTTGCTGGTTGTGGGGTATTTATTTGCTTGAAAGGATGGTTAGTGGGGTGCCCAATGCTTACATCACTCTGCCCTGGTTAAGGCCAGGGTGAGGAGAGAATACATGGACAGCCTTTCTGCCAGGCCTCCGGTTAAGCCCCTTACATAGGCAATTAATGTCCATCTGAAGGTTACATTCTGTCACCACTGGCATTTACCCTTTGGAGGTGGGAGAATGGGACTTGCCATGCTGGAAGACAATAAACAAACCCTGTTCCTTCTGGGTGAGAGTTAGTAAGAACTGCAGATGCTGGAGTCAGAGATAACACACTGTGGAGCTGGAGGAACACAGGTCAGGCAGCATCTCCCGCTGTGTTCCTCCAGCTCCATACTGTGTTATATCTGTTTCTTCTGGGTGCTAGCTAAGCAGGTTCAGGGGAGTTAATTGTTCAAAAGGAATTTGATGCCGATTTATGGTCCTGGCAACAGGAAGGGGAAGCTCACTGGAACCCACTGACCTTGTTACCATCTCCATTCCCTCCTCAAACAAAGATGCCAACTCCCCTGGCCATCAATCACCTACAATGACAGTTGCCAGTGTCTGATTGGCTGGCGGTTCTTTAGGTTCAAAATTCCCACACTCATTCAACACACAGTCTGAGGAGGCAACATGAGGCTCTCATTTATCTTCCCAACAGTGGACGAGGCCCCCATTGCCTCTATTAAATACCACTGCAAGACTGGCTCTGTAGGATTACAGCTCAAGGACGATAGCTCAAACTTGGCAAATTCTAAAGGATTTATCCACCAGGAAAGGTTCGTGGCAGAGAGTGAGAGAATAACATGAGTGAAAAATCTTAAGCTCCTCTTCGTCTAAGTGTACCAGATAAACCTGTTCATAAAAGATTGTGCAGTTCTTGCAGAAACGAAGTGCTGTCATCACATTAAAGATATCTATAATCACAATAAGTGACACTACCACTGTACTACCTGAATATGAACTGTTCAAAACTGAAACATTGCTAATAAGAGATAAACGCTCAAAGCTTCTAATCTTGCACCCATCATGAGGATGCAAGGAACAGATTTGAAAAAAAAAGGACCCCAATTTATACAGCATGTGAAGAGGGTGCTGATTGGTTGGGCCATTATGAGCATGGGATTGAGCAATAACAGTTAACTGTTAATCTTAGTTCTCAGACGAGGCAGTTAGACCCTGGTCAAGGTTTGCTCTGGGAACACAGAAGAGATCAAAGTCTTCAAGACCCTTTTTGACCCATGGGAAAGGTGCAATGTTTGTACTAAATGTCTACACGAAACAGGGCTCTATATGATAATACATATAGCTAGGGAAGGAGGTAAAAGAAGAGAGGTGTCACAATATTGATCAGGGAATTAATTTACAGCAATAAGGAGGGATGACATCTTAGAAGGCTCCTCAAATGAAGCCATATGGATAGAATTTAAAAACCAAAAAAGGAGGAATCACATTGCTGGCCCATACCCCTCTAACAGTTCAAACAAAAGAGCAGATATGTAGACAAATTTCAGGGAAACGTAAAAGTTATAGGGTAATGATAGTAGGGGATTTCACCTTCCCCAACATTAACGGAGGTAACACAGAATGAAAGGAGTAGAAGTAGTGAAATTCATGAAATGCTCCCAGTACAGCTTTTTAAAGCCAGTACATAGTATGCCCTACAACAGGGCCTAATTTTAGGCAAAGAAATAGGCAAGTGGTTGAAGCATCAGTGGTGGAGCATTTTGCAGACAGTGACCATAACTCCGTTAGATTCAAGGTTGTTATGGTAAAGGACCAGGACATGCCTTAAATCAAGATTCTAAACTGGGGGAAGGCTGATGTTAATAAGATTAGATATGATTTGGCCAGAGTGCACTAGGAGACGAAATTCTCAAGTAAATCTGCCTCAGAACAGTAGCATGCATTCAAGAAAGAAACAAGATGAGTACAGGGCCAAGTTGTTCCATTAAAGAAAAAGGGTGAGTGAACTAAAGATGTTGTGTCAAACATGATGCTAAATGAAACTAATCCCTTCTGCAGGCCCTTGGTTCATATCCCTCCATTCTTGCACATTCATGTGCTTATCTAAAAGTCCCTTAAAGGCCCCTATCATATCTGCCTTCACCACCACCCTTGGCAGCATGTTCCAGACTCCAAGCATGCTCAAAAACTTGCCTGTCACATCTCCTTTGAACTTTCCCACCTCTAACCTTAAATGCATACCCCTTAGTATTAGATATTTCAACTCTGGGGAAAAGATTCTGACTGTCAACCCTTATTGCATATCATAACTTTATAGACTTCTATCAAGTCTCCCGTCAGCCTCCACCACTCAAGAGAACACAACCCAAATTTTTCTAGCCTCTCCTTATAGCTCATACCCTCTAATCCAGACAGTATCCTGATAAACCTCTTCTGCACCCTCTTCAAAGCCTCCACATCCCTCCTGTCATGTGGCAACCAGAATTGAATACAAAACTCTAAGTATTGCCTAACCTAAGTCTTATAAAGCTGCAGCATGACATCCTGACTCTTGTACTCAATTCCCTGAACAATAAAGGCAAGCATGCCACAAGCCTTCTTTACCACCCTATCTACTTGCGTGGCCACTTTCAGGGAGCTATGGACTTGAAACCCAAGATTCCTTTGTATACCAATGCTGTTCAGGGTCCTGCCATTAACTGTACAATTTTCCTTAACATTTGATCTCCCAAAGTGGAGCACCTTACCCAGATTAAACTCCATCTGCCATTTCTCCGCCCATATCTGCAACTGATTCATATCCCACTATATCCTTTGATAATCTTCTATACAATCTACAAGTTCACCAATCTTTATGACATCTGCAAACTTACTAACCTACACATCAACATTTTCATTCAAGTCATTTATATAAATCACACAGCAGAAGTCCCAGATTCCTGTGAAACACCACTAGACATGGACATCCAGCCAGAAAACCACCCTTTCACGGGCAAGCCAATTCTGAATCCAGTTGCCCAAGTCATTGTGGAACCTACCAGGTGGGACCTTCTCAAAAGTCTTACTGAAATCCAGGCAGTCAAAATCCAGGCAGACAACATCCATTACTCTACCCTCATTGATCATCTTCATCACCTCCGAAAAATTCAATCAAGTCAGTAAGACACGACCTGCCCTGCACAAAGCCATGCTGACTGTATCTAATTAGACAGTTTTTTTCTCCCCCCCACACATGCATAAATCTTTTCCCTAAGAGTTCTCTCCAATAGCTTCCCAATCACTGAAGTAAGACTCACCGGTCTCTAGTTTCCTGAATTATCCCTATTTCTGTTCTTGAACAGAGGAACATTATCTACTCGCTGGTCCTCTGTGATCTTTCGTGAGTGATCCTACCTTCTCCCTAGTTGTCTTCTTATTTTTAATGTATATACACAATGACTTAGGATTTTCTTCAAAACTATTTGCCAAGGGCATTTCATGATCCCTTCTTGCTTTCCTAATTCCCTGCTCGAGTACTTTCCTGCTTTCTTTATATTCGTCATGGGCCCTATCCAATTTTAGCTTCATAAACCTTATATATGCTTTTTTACCTTTTGATTAAATTCATAACCTCCCTCATTATCCAAGGGTCCCTTACCTTGCCACTCTTTTCCTTCCTCTCTACTGGAAGATGCCGGTCCAGAAATTTGATCAGTAGGTCTTTAAAAAACTCCCACATGTCAAATGTGGACATGCCTGATAACAGCTCCTCCCAATTAACACCTGATTAATACTGACATAATTTGCCCTCCACCAATTTAGTTCCTACCTGCAAGGGCCCGACTTATCTTTGTTCATAGCTACTTAAAACTTAAGGAGATAGTAAGAACTGCCGATGCTGGAGTCTGAGATATCAGGGTGTGGAGCTGAAGAAAGAAAGAGTCCTGATCCAACACGTCAGCTTTCCTGCTCCTCTGATGCTGCCTGGCCTGCTGTGTTCCTCCAACTCCACACGGTGTTATCTAAAACTTAAGGAGTTGTGTTCACTGTTTCCAAAATGCTCTCCCACTGAAAGGTCAGCCACCTGGCCACGTTCATTAGCCAATACAAGGTCTAGAATGTCCTCTCCTCTAGTTGAACAATCCACATACTGTTTCAAGAAACCATCTTGGATGTACTTAAATTCTGCCCCATCTAAGCCTCTTGCTCTAAAGAAGTCCCAGTCAACAGTGGGGAAGTTTAAATCCGCCACTATGACAACAGTTATTGTACCTTTCCATAATCTGCCTACATATCTGTTCATCAAATCTCAGTGGCTGTTGGAATCCCTTAAGTATAATCCTAACAGAGTGATTGCACCCATCTTATTTATGAGCTCTACCCATACTGGCTTAGTGGATGAGCCCTCCATTATATCCCAAGTTCAGATTTGACCTTCTCCCTGATTAGTAATGCTACTCAACCTCTTCTCCCTTTCTGTCCAGCTCATCTAAAACAACAAAACCCTGGAACGTTGAACAGCCAGTCCTGTCCCTCTCTCAACCAAGTCTCTGTAACAGCCACAACATCATAGTCCCATGTACCGATCCAGACTCTAAGCTCACCTGCCCTACCTATAATACACCTTGCATTGAAATAAACACACGTCAGCCCATTAGTACCATCGTGTTCACTTACCTCTCTGTCTGTCCCTCATTTCTGATTTACTGGCCCTAACATCTACCTTCCCCTCAACCTCTCCACTTGCTGACCTACTGCTTTGGTTCTCATTCTAGTTTAAACCCTCCCAAGTAACTCCAGAGAACCTCCCTGTGAGCATATTGGTTCCCTTCCAGTTTAGGTGCGACCTGTCCCTCTTGCACAGGTGACCCCTCCCCCAGAAGAACATAGAACAGTACAGCACAGTACAGGCCCTTCGGCCCACGATGTTGTGCCAACTTTTACTCTAAACCCAAGGTCTATCTAACCTCCACCCCTACCTTATACTATCATCCATATGCCTATCTAATAGCTGCTTAAATGCCCCAATGAGGCCGACTCCACTACCCGCTCCGGCAATGCATTCCACTCAGGAGGTCCCAATGATCCAAGGACCTGAAACCTTGCCCCCGCACCTTTTAGCCATGCATTCATCTGTCCTATCTTTTCATTCCTTGCCTCACTAGCACGTGGCAGTGGTAGTAACCCAGAGATTACAACCCTTGAGGTCCTTCTTTTCAGTCTCTCTCCTAACTTCCTCTACTCATTCCTCAGGACCTCATCCCTTTTTCTACCTATGTTGTTGTACCCATGTGCAAAACGACCTCTGGCTACTCACCATCCCCCTTAAGAATTACATGCAACTCTTCAGAGACATCTGTGACCACACTAATCGGGAGAAGGTCATATCTGAACTCAGAGGATAAAATGGAGGGCTCATCCACTAAGCCAGTATGGGTAGAGCTCAAAAATAAGATGGGTGCGATCACTCTGTTAGGATTATACTTAAGGGAGGCAACACACCATTCTGGGGTGTCCAAGGCGGACACAGAGAAGCCTGTCGGTGCCCCTAACTACAGTGTCCCTCTACTATCGCTCGGTAGGACTTTGCCTGACCCTGCTCTACAGCAGAGCCAGTTGTGGTGTCACAGACCTGGCTGCTGCTGTTACACTCCCATGAGAGGCTGCTCCAGCCCAACCCCAGCAGTAGAGTGGATGTTGAGAAGATGTTTCCACTAGTAGGAGAGGCTAGATCCCAAGAGCACAACGTCATATGAAAGGAAGACCCTTTAGAACTGAGATGAAGAGGAATTTCTTAAGCTGTGTTTAATCTGTGGAACTGATTGCCGAAGGCTATGGAGGCCAAGTCATTCAGTGTATTTAAGATAGAGATTAGAGGTTCATGCTTAGTCAGGAGGATCAAGGGTTAAGGGAGAAAACATTAAATTAGGGTTGAGAAACATATCAGCCACAATCAAATGGCAGAGGAGACTTGGTGGGCTGAATGGCATCATTTTTGTTCCTATCTTATTGTTGTGCCACAGTTCAACTATGATCATATTGAATTTTGGATTAGATTAAAGGGACTGAATCTCCTTCTGTTTTATTGTTTCTCGGTTGAGCAGATTTAAATTATCATTTGCCCACACCTCTATCATTCTCCTGTGTGTTGTATTGTTATTTGCCTATGTGCTCACCAACTCTGTCAGGAAACTGTTACAATCCGAGACTAGACCATCAAATTTATGTTTGAGATCTGGCCAGGGATCTGAGGGCACATTGAGAGATTCCATGGTTTTGAACAAAAATAATAAACATTGTTGGACAACATTAGAGTTGTAATACAATCTATAGTCCAGGGTTTTATTTCTAACATCTGAGTTAACATCAGCAAATATGGATAAAAAGCTGTGATTTGACAACCTACAGAGAACATCAAGTCACAAGTGCTAGTAAGTCAGATACCAGATTTCACAGCAATTCCCCTAACATATGGGGTTTTGAACCTTATTAACCCTCAAAAAATAATGGTAATTCTTACATTTGCAGATTTGCCCTTGAAATTCCTTCTCAAGAACTTCTCCTTCATGGACTACTCAATGACTGCTGCTGTTTTGGTCAATTATCTTAGATCTTGAGTGATTGCACTCCTGAATGCCAAAACTGCATCCCGCACTCACTTAAAGTTATAATTCCAGCTCTTCCCTCGCACCTAGCTTCACTGAACCAGACCTACCCCGAGGCTTTTCCATGAGCTCTGATCTTGCTCAGTTGCATCAAAATAGTTTGGCTGGTGGCTTTTTCAACCTCTACACTCTCAACTGCAATATTAATGCTCACAGGTTTCTTCCCAGCCCCTCACAGCTTTTCCCAACTTAAAGCTAGCGACCTTCCCACTTTTCCATCCTCCGAGGATGGCTTCTTGTCCGGACTCCAACACTCTGTTGCCCATCAGTTCCTTGAATCTCTTCCTAAGTTTAAACAGCACAGTGACTTCTGACTGCTGTTGATTCTGCACTGAGACCCCTACACGTGTACTTGAGCTGCCTTCCCTGCGATACAGCTAACAAAGTCTTCTGTCTGTCTGTCTCTGTCTCTGTCTCTCTCTCTCTCTTACATACACACACACGTTGAGGAGAGATTTCTTCACTCAGGGAGTGGTAAGCCTGTGAAATTCACAAACACAGGAAGCAGTCAAGGGCAAAACATTGTATGATTTCAAGAAGGAGCTGGATACAACACTTGGGGCTAAAGTGGGAGTAAGCAGGAACAGACTATAGAGTTGGATGATCAGCCATGATCAGCCACGATCATAAAGGAGTAGTAGAGCAGGCTTGAAGGACTTAATGGCCTACGCCTGCTCCTTTTTCTTATGTTTCTATGTTTCAGCGTCCTTGAGCAACCAACTTACAATGCTACAATAAGTGCCTCCCCTACTGCTGAGCAGAATTGAATGTTGCAAGTCCTTGAATTTTCTGTTCCACACAATGTTACATGATCACAGAATTGCTGCAAATGGATTTCATCACAAAGTACTTACTTGTTGTGTTGTATTGGATACCATTGAAGTATTCTGGACAGGGTCTTGCCACAAGTTGCCCAACTGGGCTTTTGTGCCAACATGTTCCAATCAGGTCAGTGGATGAATTGCAATAGGGTCCTGAAAAATAAATATCAATTGATGATACAAATATTCTGACATTTAATTAAATCACAAATGTATCAATTTAAGAAGATGGCCTCTTTAGTGTATTTTGTCTTTTCCTTTACCTAATTTCTACACCATATTTGGTTTATGCCAGACTCTTCCCAGTAGATCTGGCTCAAGACTGCTTTATAAATTCAGTACTTAGAGTCATCATCAGAATCAGGCTTTCTTTCTTCACATCTGAACTACATCCAGAAGCAAGAAACAAAGTTCAAAAGAGATTTACGAGAATGGGACCAGAGATTTTTGTATTTATTCACTCATGGGATGTGGGCAGCACTGGCAAGCCCAGCATTTATTGTCTATCCCTAATTACCTTTCAGAAAATGGTAGCGAGATACTTCTTGAACTGTTGCAGTCTACTTGCTGTAAGTAGCTCTAAAATATTTTGAGGGAGAGAGTTCCATGCTTTTTGAACCAGGGACACTGAAGGAATGGTGCAATATTTCCAAGTCAGGATGGTGGGTGGCATGGAGGAAAACATGCAGGTGATAGTGTTCCCATCTATCCTTTCTTGTCCTTTTAGATAATAGTGGTCATAGGTTTGGAGGGTGCTGTCTATGGAGCCTTGGTGAATTTCTTCAGTACACCTTATTGGTGTACGCACTGCTGCTACTGAACGTTGGTAGTGGATGCTTGTGGATATAGTGCCATTCAAGCAGGCTGCTTTATCCTGGATGGTGTCAAGCTTCTTGAGTGTTGTTGGAGTTGCACTCATCCAGGCAATGGGCTGATGGGTGCAACTCATCACACTCTTGACTTGTGCCTGATAGATGGTGGACACGTTTTGGGGAATCAGTAGGTGAGTTACTTGCTACAGTATTCCCAGCCTCTGACCTGCTCTTGTAATCACTATTTATACAGCTAGACTAGCTCAGTTTCTGATTAAATGGTAACCCTCAGGATGTTGAGAGTGGGGAATTCAGTGATGGAAATACCACTGAAAGTCAAGGGACGATTGTCGATTGTCTCTTTTTGGAAATGATCATTATCTAGCACTCACGTGGCAAGCATGTTACTTGCCCAAACCTGGACATTGTCTAGGCCTTGCTTTGCTTGGACAATTGCTTCAGTGTCTCAAGAATTGCGAATATTGCTGAGCATTATAAAACCATCAGCAAACATTGCCCCTTCTGGCCTCATGGTAGAGGGAAGGTCAGTTTTGAGGCAGTTGAAAAGGGTTGGGCCCAAGACACTACCCTGGTGAACTCCTATAGAGATGTCCTGGAGCTGAGATGATTGACCTCCACCAATCATAACCACCTTTCTATTTGACAGGTAGACTCCAACAGCAGAGACTTCGCTCCAACATCCGTTGACCCCAGTTTTGCTAGGGCTCCTTAATGCTATGCTTGGATAAATGCGCCCAGTTTGTTATTTACATTAATAACATGGACGTGAATGCGGAAGGTATAATTAGTAAGTTTGCAGATGACACGAAAATTGATGGTGTCACCACCAAAAAGGAGTACTGGTCCAAAAGATAAGTGCCCACAGGATCCAAGGCAAGTTGGCAAACTGGATCCAAAATTAGCTTGCAAATAGGAGGCAAAGGGTAATGATGAAGGGTCATTTTTATATTGGAAGCCCATGACCTGCAGTGTACCACAGGGATCAGTGCTTGGATCCTTGTTGTTTGCTAAGTACATTTAACAACTTGGATGTAAAAGGTATCATTACAAGTTTACAGATGTCACAAACTGGTGTTGTTGTTGATTGTGAGGAGAATAGTCTCAGACTAAGTCTAATACTAATCAGCTGGTCAATTGGGCAGAGGAATGGCATACAGAATTTGATCCTATTAAATGCAAGGTGATGCAGTTTTGAAGGCCTAATAATGGAAGGACATACATAATGAGTAGTAGATGCCTAGGAAGTACAGAGGAACAAAGGGACTTTGTTGTTCAAGTCCATAGACCCATGAAGGTGTCAGGACAGGTAGACAGGATGGTGAAGGTGGCAAATGGGATCTTGCCTCAGGGCACAAAATAAAGTGCAAGGAAGTCTTGTTACAACTTTATAAAATATTGGTTAGGCCACAGATGGAATACTATGTGCAGTTCTGGTTGCCACACTATCAGAAAGACATGATTACACTGGTCAGAATGCAGAGGAGATTCCCTACAGTATGGAAACAGGCCCTTCGGCCCAACGAGTCCACACCAAACCTCAGAGCATTCCACCCAGACCCATCCCCCTATAACCCACCTAACCTACACCTCCCTGAACACTATGGGAAATTTAGCATGGCTAGTCCACCTTACCTGCACATCTTTGGACTGTGGGAGGAAACCGGAGCACCCGGAGAAAATGTGCAAACTCCTCACAGACAGTCGCCCGAGGCTGGAATTGAACCCGGGTTCCCTAGCGCTGTGAGGCAGCAGTGCTAACCACTGTGCCACCCAAGATTCACCAGGATGTTGCCTGGAATGAAAAGTCTCAGGTATGAGGAGAGATTGTTTGTTTTCCTTGGAGGAAAGTAGGCTGAGAGGAGTGTCTGATTGAGGTAAACAAAATTGAGATGTACACAGTAGAGTAGATCATAAGAATTTCTTCTCCACGCCAGTTGTGTCTAGAACAACAGGGCATAAGTTTTTTTCCTAAGTTTAACGTGAGGAGCAAATGGTTGAGAGGGGATCTGAGAGATAATTTTTTCATCCAGCATATGCTAAAATATGGAATGCACTGCCTGAGGATGCTAAAGGCATGCACTCTCGCAACACTTGAGAAGCATCTGAATGATTACCTAAAATGCCAGGATATAGTAGGCTATGCACCAAGATCAGGAAAATGGGATTGATGGCATATGCTGCTTGATTGCACTGTTGCTGACACGTTCAAACACTTTACTGATGATCAAGCATAGTCAGATGGGATGATAATTGACCAGGTTAGATTTGTCCAACTTTGTGTATACAGGACATCTGGGCAATTTTCCACATTATCTGGTAGATGCCAGTGTTGTAGCTACACTGGAATAGGGTTGTGGCAAGTTCTACAGCAGTTCTAGTCTTGAGTGCTTTTGTCAGAATATTTGCCTCTAGCTGAGGTACGATAGACATTTGTATTGCTTGTTGCTCTTTTAATTACAGATTGTTTCCCTCTTGTGGAGATGATGGCTGTACAGTAATGTCATTGGTCAAGTATTCTGGAGTCCCAAGCTCATTCTCTGGGGATAAAGGTTCAATTCACTCTACAGTAGGTGGTGAATCTATATTTTGATAAAAATCTGGAATTAAAAAGAGTAGATTAAAAGCTAACAGAGGTGGGATCCAGAGAGAATTTTCAACGGGGGAAGTTGAATAGCTAAAATCAGAAGAGACAACGACTGAATTAGGAAGGCATAGTCATTGTAGGTCAGATAAAGGCACAAGGGAGTTTGACAAGCTTTGATCATACTCACTTTACTTTTAGGACTCTGACAAACAAGGCAGATGAGTAGAGGGCACAAATTAAAATATATGAGTATGATGTCATTGCTGTCTGAGACATGGTTGAGAGCGCGGCAGGATGGCAGCTCAACATTTCAGGTTACAAGCTCTTCAGGAGAGGTAGAGAAGGAGGTAAAAGAGGAGGAAGTGTCACCCTATTGATCAGAGAATCTATTGCAGCAGTAAGAAGTTAGAAGGTTCCTCAAATGAAACCGTTTGGGTAGAAGTTAAAAACAAAAATGGAGCAATCACATTGCTGTGAGTGTACTCTTGGCCTAACAGTCTGAGAGAAACAGAAGGGCAGATATGTCAGCAAATTTCAGAGAAGTGTAAGAGTAATAGGGTAGTGGTAGTAGGGGATTTCAAATTAAGCAATATTGATTGGAGTAGCCTTTGTGTGAAAGGTTTGAAGGGAACAGATTCTTAAAATTCATCCAGGAGAGCTTTATGTCAGTACATAGAAGGCCTTAAAAGAGAGGGAGTGGAACTGGGCTTAATTTTAGTGAACAAAGCAAATGGTTGAAGAATTGAAGTTCTAAACTGGGGAAAAACTGATTTTAATACAATCAGGTATAGTCTGGCCAGAGCAGACTGGGAGCAGATACTTTCAGTTAAATCTGCCTCAGAACAGTGGGATGATTCAAGAAAGCAAGAAGGGTACATGGACAACATGTTCTAATAAAGGATGGGACCGTCAAATCCTGAGAAACCTGATTACTGAGTGGTATGCAGCATTCGATAAAGAGAAAAGGGAGGCTTGTGACAGAGACTGAGGGCTCAAAACAACAGATACCCTAGAAGAGACTTGAATGTGCAAGAAGGAACTAAAGATTAGGAGAGCTAAAGGATGATATGAAAGGAAACTGACAGGTAAAATAAAGGAAAATCCTAAGTTATTTTACAGGCATGTGTAAAGAATCATGAGGAAAAAAGAAGTTGGGTCCATTAAGGGTGATAGTGATAATTTATACATGGAGCCAGAGGACACAAATTGGGTTCTAAATGAATACATTCACTAGTGAGGGGCATGTTATCGACGCAAAGAAAGAAAAAAAAAATCAAGAAGGTCTGTGATACAATTGAAGAAATTAGCATAGACAGAGAGGAGGATCTGCATGATCTGACAGGCTTAAAATTTCCAGCATCAGATGAAATGTATCCTAGTATGAGTGACGCAACCGAGGAAATAGCAAAGGTGTTTCAAAAATTTGCAATCTCTGGCCAGAGGAGTATCAGGGGACTGGAGGACAGCCAGTGTGGCACTGTTAATCAAAAAGGGAGCAAGGGGCAAACCAAAAAGTGACAGGCCAGTCAGTTTAACCTTGAAGGGGAAACTACTGGAAGCCATTCTGAGGGGCAGAATTAGTCTGCATTTAGAGAGATAGGTATTAATCAAGAACAGTCAGCATGATTTTGTTAAGGGGAAATCATGTTTGATCAACTTGACTGAATTTTTTGAAGCGCCGACCAGGTGCGTAGATGTGGGCAATGCTTTTGATGTAGTCTACTTGCCTTTCAGCTTTTTGATAAGATCTCACATGGGAGACTGGTAACAAAGAGCCCATGGGATCCAAGGAAATTTAGCAAATTGAATCCATACTTGGCTGATTGGCAAGAAACAGAGGGCGATGATCAAGAGGTGTTTTTTTTCCTGGCTGGAAGCATGTACCCAGTTGGGTCCCACAAGGTTGCTGGGGTCCTTGCTGTTTGTCAGTTATATAAATGGGTTAGGCTTGAATGTAGGATAGTTGATCAGTGAGTTTGCAGACAATACAAAAGTTGGTAGAGTTGTAAATAGTTGGGAAGATTGCCTCAGATTATAGCAGGATATAGACAGGCTGGTCAGTAGTTCATAGAATTCAGTCCAGTTAAGTGTGAGATGATGTACTTTGGCAGGACAAACAAGGCAATACATGATGAATGGTAAGACCCTAGAAAGCACTGAGGGTCAGAGGGGCCTTGGTGAGGATGTACATTGACCATTAAGGTATCAGGGCAGGAGCATGAAGTTGTACAGAAGGCATATGGTATTATTGTTGCCTGGGCTGGAGAGTTTCAGTTACAAAGACAGATTGGACAAACTGGATTATTTTCCTTAGAAGAGGAGATTGAGAGGGTACATGATTGAGATGTATGAAATGATGTCAAAAGTCAAAGAGGTCTCACCTATCCTCTCCTCCCACCTCAAGCCGCACCCCCATCTCCGACCTACTAACCTCACCCCACCCTCTTGACCTGTCCGTCCTCCTTGGACTGACCTATCTCCTCCCTACCTCCCCACCTACACTCACCTTTACTGGCTCCATCCCCGCCTCTGACTTGTCTGTCTCCTCTCCACCTATCCTTTCCTCTATCCATCTTCTACCCGCCTCCCCCTCTCTCCCTATTTATTTCAGAACCCTCTTCCCCTCCCCCATTTCTGATGAAGGGTCTAGGCCTGAAACGTCAAGCTTTCCTGATCCTATGATGCTGCTTGGCCTGTTGTATTCATCCAGCTCCACACCTTGTTATCTCGGATTCTCCAGCATCTGCAGTACCTATTGTCCCTTTCTGTCCTCCTGATTTCCCTCTTAAGTATACTCCTACTGCTTTTACACTCTAAGGATTCACTCGATCTCTGCTGTCCATACCTGACATATGCATTATTTTATTTCTTGACCATAATCTCAATTTCTCTAGTCATCTAGCATTCCCTACACCTACCAGCCTTGCCCTTCACCCCAACAGGAAAGTACTGTCTCTGGACTCGTTATGTCATTTTTGAAGGCTTCCCGTTTTCTAGCCATCCCTTAACTTGCAAACATCTGCCACCAAAATCTTGCCTACTCCCATCAAAATTAGACTTCCTCCAACTAAGAAATTTAAAATTTCGATCCGGTCCATGCTTATCCATTGCTATTTCAAAACTAATAGAAATATGATCAATGGCCTCAGTGCTCCCCCACTGACACCTCAGTCCCCCGCCCTGCCTAATTTCCCAAGAGTAGGTCAAGTTTTGTACCTTCTCTAGTACATCCACATACTGAATCATAAAATTTTCTTGTACACACTTAAATTCCTCTCCATCCAAGCCCTTAACACTGACAGTCCCAGTCTGTTTGGAAAGTTAAGACTCCCTACCATAACCACCCTACTATTCTTACAGATAACAAATCACCTTCCAAATTAGTTTCTCAATTTCCAGCTGACTATTGGGGATCTATTGTACAATCCCAGTAAAGGTGATCATCCCTTTCTTATTTCCCAGTTCCACCCAAAAAACCACCACCACCCCACTAGTTTAAATCCTCCCAAGCAGCTCTAGCAAATCTCCCTGCCAATATTATTAGCCCCCTCCCAATTCAGGTCACTCCTACTCCAGAAGCAATTCCAATGCTCCAAAATTGTGAATCCTTCTCCCCTGTATCAGCTCCTCAGCCACACATTCATCTCTTCTAAGCTCATTCCCACCCTCACTAGCTCGTGGCATCGGGAGTAATCCAGACATTACTACCCTTGAGGACTTCCTTTTAAAATTACTGCCTAATTTCCTATATTCTCTCCTCAAAATCTCATCCTTTTCACTTCTTATATCATTAGTTCCAACGTGTGCTATGACCTTCTGCTGGTCTTTCTCCACTATGAGAATATTCTGCACTCTGAGTTATCCTTGATCCTGGCTCCAGGGAGGCAACACATCATTCTGATTTCTCACTGTGAGCCGCAGAACCTGTATGCCTGTGCCTCTGACTAAAGAGTCCCCGATCACAAATCGATCGCTCGGAATCTGGTGTACACCTCATTACGTTAGACCCAGTCTCTCACTTACAGAAGCCTGGCTGTCCTGCGACATTCCCCCAAGATTCCATCGCCCCCTAAATTTCCCAAAACAGCATACCACACTTGTTTGAGATGGGGATAGCCATAGAAAACTCCTGCATGACCTGCCTCCCTCTCCTACCTTTCCTAAAGGTCATCCATCTACCTGACTGTATCTTTGGTTTTTCTCCCTTCCTACACCTGCCATCTATCACACCCCCTTGCTCCTGCAAATTCCTCATTGCCTCTAATGGTTGCTCCAAACAATCCATGCAATCAGATAGAATTGCAACCGAACACACTTCCTGCAGACATAATCATCAGTAACATGGAAACTCTCCCTACCAACCGACAGGAAGAGCACATCACTCTACTAAAGGCCATCTCTGCACCCTAATCTACAGGCCTAGAAAAGAGCACAATCTTACAGCTGTTAAAAACACTGCTCCAAGCTAACTTAGTAACTAAGTTTTAGATTTTTAAAGTTTAAACAAGACTTCAAAAAAAATTAGAAGAGTTAAGAGTGTGCGTGAGAAAGCATTCGTGTGTAGAATAAAGACAACTCAAAAAGATAAAGTTAAGGGAGGTCTACCTGAATGAACATAGCATTTGCAACAATGTAGATTCATGGGCACAAATAGAGATCCATAGGTATGACATAATTGGCATTACAGAAACATGGTGACATGGTGACCAGGACTAAGAAGTGAATATTTAAGAATATTTGATGTTTAAGAATAGATAAGGAGGGATAGGTGGAGCTGTGCTGATAATAAGGGATGGCATCAGTACATTAGAAAGGGAGGATTTCGGATTGGAAGAACAATGTGAAGAATCTGTTTGCATAGAGATATGAAACAGCAAGGGGCAGCAGACATTGGTTAGAGTTATTTATAGGACACGAATAGTAGTGGGGGGAATGGTATTATTCAGGAGATGAGAGAATCATTTAGCATGGGCAACACAATTATCAAGGGTCGCTTCCATCTGAAAATCCTACATCACAAAACATTTTGGAAGCAGGCCGTTTGTCCCATCAAGTCCACAACAAATTTCCAAAGAGTACTCCACCCAGACCCACAACCCTACGCTATCCTTATCCCTGCAACTCTACATTTCACATGGCTATTCCACCTGACCTACACATTCCTGGATACAATGGGCAATTTAGCATGGTCAATCCACTCACCCATCAGGCCTCACTAACTGTGCAACCGGTACCGCCAATTCTGCAAACTGGACTGGTTTGCTGATTCCTTTGTTTTCCAGCCTTCTGATTTCTGCCTCCTGCCTCTACCTTTGCCTATAAGGCAAATAGCACCGAGTGAGCCTTGCAGAGTCATGGAATTACTTCCTGGTCAATATGCAAGGTGGCCTTGTCTCTTTTGATAGTCCTTAGTCCTTCCTGAAGGACTTCCTGGTGTTTAATTAGGATTTCACTCAGGCAGCCGTTTTCTAATTGAAAAATGTTGAGCCAATCCAGTTGAATGTTTCTCAACCAATTTCGCCCCATCAAGCTGGGGCCTGTGCCTTTTACCACAATCAGTAGTAACTGATCCAGCTGCTTCTCAAGAGACTGAAACAAAGTCATACCCTTAATCTGTAAACATTGACCATTTAAGTTGTAAGTTGAGCTGAGATCTTATACAACCTTATGGATTGGAGTCCAGACTGAAATTTCTTAAAGACTGGTTCTGCAATCACGGAAATGGCTATGCTGGTATCAACCTCCATTAGAACTGGGTGACTATTTAATCAGATGTTTATTTTGACTGGTTCTGATTTGAATGTTGCTTAGCAATTTAACTGTTCTAACCCAGGTGTTGGTGCACTTTCCAGGATGTGCACTCTCATGGATACCATCCTATGATTTTTTTTGTACTCAGCTTTGGTCTAGTGGGACTCCTCTGCTGTCTCAAGTCTGCATACTGGCAGCAACTATAATGGCTTGCTGACCTAGAGCCAGAAGAAACTTAACTATTTGGCTGAGGCTTGGCTTTGTTTTGGACCGATCTAGCATCCCTCAATTCAGGATATGTCCTGAGTGAGGCTATGTATTTTCCTTCACTCAAATGGTGTTCCTCAAGCTCCATCAGACTGACGATGGTGTCTACTTCCTTTGGAATGCCCTGCAACTCATGCCCCACTTGCTGCATTTTCCACTGATTAAAGCCAGTTGTTATGCCTGTTTGATGTCCAACTGGGCTTTTGCAGGGTTACATCATTCATCCCATTTAACTAACTAACAAACAAACACCCACCCACCCACCAGCTCATTAAGGGTTAAATCAAAGTCTCATACTCCGCCAGTCATTTTAACCTAGTCAAAAATCCTGATATAGGTTCCCCTGGTTCTTGAATTGCTGAGTGAAACTGATAGCATCTTAGAAGTAGAGGAGGCTTGGTGTTATAATATTCCTTAACTAAATCCATCAACTCTTGAAAGGTTTGGTACCTCAGGGAAAGTCAGGCTCCTAATAGTCAAAGCAGATGTGGGTCCACAAGCTGTCAGGATAATTACTTGCATTTCATCTGCCCCAATATCATTTGCTCAGAAAAAAAAATTCTTTCCATGTACTGGTCCCAGTTTTCAACAGCAGGGTCAAATGAGTCAACCTTTCCAAATAAATTGCATGATAATAAAACCTGGGAATTATAGATAAGTAACCTTAACATCTGTGGTAGGTAAGTTACATTTGAAGATTCTGAGGGATAAGATATATATGCATTTGGAAAGACAGGGTTTGATTAGTAATACTCAGCATAGCTTTGTGTGTGGGAGATCATGCCTCACATATTTGTTAGAGTTCTTTGATGAAGTGACCAGGAAGATTGATAAGGGCAGGGCGGTAGATGTAGTCTATACAGATTTCAGTAAGGCCTTTGATAAGGCTCCACATGGTAAGACTGCTCTGGAATGTTAGATCACATGGAATCCAGAGAGAGCTGGCAAACTGGATACACAATTGGCTTGATGGTAGGAAGCAGAGAGTAATACTGGAAGGATGCTTGTCTGACTGGTGGCCTGTGACTAGTGGTGTGCCTCAGGGGTCAGTGCTGGGCCCATTACTGTTTGTTATCTATGTCAATGATTTGGATGAGAATGTACAAAGTATGATTAGTAAGTTTGCACATGACACTAAAATAGCTGGTATCATGGACAGCGAGGAAGGTTATCAGAAATTGCAACAGAATCTTGATCAGCTGGGGAAGTGGACTGAGAAATGGCAAATGGAGTTTAATATAGACAAGTGTGAGGTGTTGCATTTTGGAAAAAAAAAAATCAAAGCAAGATAGAAGTTTCATGGTGAATGGTAGAGCATTAAGGAGTATAGTGGAACAGAGGGACCCTGGAGTTCAGGTGCACAGTTCCCTGAAAGTGAAGCCGCAGGTAGATAGGACAGTAGAAGGCTTTTGACACACTGGCCTTCAGTCAGGGCATTGAGTATAGAAGTTGGAAAGTTATGTTGCAGTTCTACGGGATGTTGGTGAGGCTGCAATTGGAGTATTGTGTTCAGTTTTGGTCACCTTGCTATAGGAAGGATGTTATTAAACGGGAAAGAGTGCAGAAAAAAAGTTTACAAGGATGTTGCCAGGACTCGAGGGACTGAGTTATAGGGAGAGGTTGGACAAGCTGGGACTTTTTTCCTTTAAGGCATAGAAGACTGAGGGGGTATCTTATAGAAGTGTATAAGATTGAGAAGCACGAATAGGGTGAATGTACTCAGTCTTTTTCCCAGGTTTGGGGAATTGAGGACAAGAGGGCATCAGCTTAAGGTAAGAGGGGAAAGAATACATGGGAGCCTAAGGGGGTAACATTTTTACAGAGCATGGTATACATATGGAATGAGCTGCCAGTGGAAGTGGTTGAGGCAAGTACATTAAAAATATTTAAAAGGCATTTGGACAAATACATAGATAAGAAGAAAGGTTTAGAAGGATATGGGCCAAGTTCAGGGAAATTGGCTTAGTATGGATGGACATTTTGGTCAGCATGGACCAGTTTGGGCCAAAGGGCCTGTCTTTGTGTCGTAGGACTCTGACTGCAAATGCTACCCCAACTCAAAGACAACTGTTACAAGCTAATTTCTTCAGGACTATGCTTTTTCCCTCTCTTCACAGCTGAAATAACTCCAGAGGCACTTATCTTTTCTGGAAAATCACTGACATTAATCCAGTTCTCAGAGTGCGGAGGATGTCAGACAATGTTCCTTTTTCTTTCTTCCACATAGAAACAATAGCTATGGCCAGCCAGCTCAGAGTCAGTTCTCAAACTGAGGAGATTCTAATTATTTTTTTTTCACCCATATTGTTGGGGTGGAGGAGTCAGTAAAGACACAGTGAAATATAACTTTATTACACATTTCCACCACCAGGAAAACACCAAGGTAGTCAGTAAACAAGCAAAGCTTAGAACAAGCAGTGCTCATCTGAAAACAAAAGTGGGGCAGGAGTGCACTCTTGTTCTTACCTGTTAGCCAGGGTGTTCTGATTGAACTGGATTTTCGGCTCCAATTGTTTTCTATAAGGTCCACCTGGCTGACCTCATTATACTCACTACATCTACAAACCACAATGGGGTCCACATCATGCAGATGCAATACATTGCCTAGTTTTGCATCATTACTTTATTTACTTACTAAACTTGATTTTTAAAAATTCCCTATTTGTCTTCCAGTTTGTAACCTGTAAATATTTCCCCCAATTACCTTCAATCCAAAAGTAACCTACAATGGAAAGTCAAGTTTTTAGCTATTACCTACCAATGAACTTACCCTGTGATGTCACTCTTTCAGCTGGGCTCCTGATCCTAGACTTCAATTTATCCTCCATATTCCCCAAAACGAGAAACTCACTCAGGCTCTGTCTCACTCCAGATGTGAGCTCTCCTTCTTAACTACTTAATGATCCTGTGCTTTCAACAGGCCCACTCTTCTTTTCCCTCTCCTTTTTTGGAGAATCCCTGAGACTCCTGTTTATTTTTTTTTTCCTTTCTCCCACACTACCACTGCACAGCAGTAGTGCTTATTTTTCCCCACATCACCTGTCATTGCATATGTAGTGACTCAGTAAAGACACCATTGTGCAAGAACTTTAAAGGCCCTCTTTTAAATTGAGCTGAGGTGAGCTGTGGTGACTCATACTTGTTAAGCTTCAATAGTAATTAACACCTATTCAAGCTTCAGGTGACTGACTGAGTCAGCTACCTTATTAAACTTTTCAACCTATGGTTGTAGGCGGGCAGTCTGGACAAGTGGAAAAAGAATGGAGTCAAGGCAGGATGAAATGAGACTGGGGGGAACAGGACTAGGTTAATGTGAAGGTTCTATGGGGGTGGTCTGGTTTATGGATTTTGGGAAGGAGATAGAAGTGGGCTGTCTGGGGTTGGGAGAATATTAGGTTGGAGGCATTGGGGGAAGATCTCTGGAAGGAATAAAGTCAGTGATAGTCCAAGCAACAATGGCCTGATGTTTGGATAAGGGGCCATGGTTCAGGGGGAGGTAGGAAGTTGGGTTTGAGCCTCTGCAAGGTAAAGTGTGCCAGACAACAATGGCACCACACTTGTTGGCAGGTTTGATGACAAAGTTAGGGTTGGCCCTGAGAGACCAAAGTGTGGCAATTTCAGAGGGGGACAGGTTAGAGTGGGTGAGGGGAGCAGTGAAATTGGGACAGCCAATATCACACCAACAGTTTTCAATGATAAAGTCGTGGGCAGGTAAGGGGTCAGAAGAGGTCCAAGCAGAGGGTGAATACAGGAGGCAGGTGAAAGGATCAGTGGAGCAGGGGGTTTGCGATGGAGTGGGCAATGTTGATGATGGGGGTTCTAGACTCCTGCCCAAAGAAGTGAGAATGGAGATGGAGACAGTGGGAAAACAGTTCAACATCAGGATTTGCTCCTAAATTGAAAATTATTGCCTGCTATTTCCTACCTTGCTCATTTAATAACCCGAGATGTGTTTCATCCAGCCCTGGAGATTTAGTTTCTTTTAAACCTGCCTGACAACTCAGAACCCTCTTTCTGTCTATGCTAATTTTTTAATTGTATCACAGATTAAATTTTTGTCAGTTCTGTGGAGGGCAGTCAACCCAATCCTAGTTCCCTGTGCTCTACCTGTAACTCTGCTAATTTATTTTCCTCAAGTGCGCATCCAATTTTCTTTTGAAATTATTCATATCTCTGATTCCAGCATCTTCATAGGCAGTGAGTTCTAGGTCATTACCTGTCATCATGTAAAAATATTTTTCCTGAAATCTCCCTTTTTATCTCTTTCCCAAAACACAAAACAAAGAGAACAAAATCATGGAACAGAAACAGAAAATGTGAAATCAAACTAGTAATCTGCTAGTAATTACGCAAAATGAAGATAAGGCATTGACTATGTCATAATTTTCGAGTTCATTTTTTTTGGTAAGAAATCACATCAACGGCTTTAATATTGCAACAAATCCCTGCTGTCTACTTCAATATTCTCAAATTACTTCATTATTTGTAAGCTGTTCGGGGATATCCTAAAATATCCCTAAAGCAGCAATATATGAACAAAAATATTATAAAAAGAAATAAAGTTCTTTATAGAGGTGGTATAACAAAGCGGATCTTTAATTTATTCATTCATGGGAATTGGGCGTCACTGGCTGGGTCAGCATTTATTGTCTATCCATAATTGCCCTGGAGAAGGTGGAGATGAGCTGCGTTAAGGCAGTATAAAGTTGTCGAGGTGATAGTGGTCATCTCATACAGTCAGAAAAGCAGAGTCAGCAATTTCTGCAGATTTAGTAATAACTTTGTGACTGAACCATCTTTCTGGTATTTAGAGAATGAAACTGTTCATGACAAGGTGTGTTTGCTCACCTGTGAAGTTGCTGGCAGCTGAGAGAGCCTCACAGTACTGATCAAGTATGGTAGCTGAATGCAGCATCATGCAATGAAGGATCACCTGTTCAGAGAGAAGAACACAGAACTAAAAACTGAAGAAATAATAACTGGAATCAAATGCTGTGACATAGAGTTAACTAAACCTTTCCACTAATAACAGCTACTGGACTTGTGTGGAAGTAATGTTAGATTACATGGAACTGGGATATGTCTGTAGGTTTCCAGCGATGTCCTCATTTAGCAGATTTTATATACTGTTATGTTTAATCAATTCCACACATTTTCTTTCACCTGAAAGCATATCTGATATTTCTACGTGGTGGCAGCAGTGACTAGACCCAACAGAACCCAATAGAACAGTTACTAGTGGTGTACCGCAAGGATCTGTTTTAGGGCCACTGCTGTTTGCCATTTTTATAAATGACCTGGATGAGGGCGTAGAAGGATGGGTTAGTAAATTTGCGGATGACACTAAAGTTGGTGGAGTTGTAGATAGTGCGGAAGGATGTTGCAGGTTACAGAGGGACATAGATAAGCTGCAGAGCTGGGCTGAGAGGTGGCAAGTGGAGTTTAATGCGGAAAAGTGAGGTGATTCACTTTGGAAGGAGTAACAGGAATACAGAATACTGGGCTAATGGTAAGATTCTTGGTAGTGTGGATGAGCAGAGAGATCGCGGTGTCCATGTGCATAGCTCCCTGAAAGTTGCCACCCAGGTTGATAAGGTTGTTAAGAAGGCGTACGGTGTGTTAGGTTTTATTGGTAGAGGGATTGAGTTTCAGAGCCGTGAGGTCATGTTGCAGCTGTACAAAACTCTGGTGCGGCCGCACTTGGAGTATTGCGTGCAGTTCTGGTCACTGCATTATAGGAAGGATGTGGAAGCATTGGAAAGGGTGCAGAGGAGATTTACCAGGATGTTGCCTGGTATGGAGGGAAGGTCTTATGAGGAAAGGCTGAGGGACTTGAGGTTGTTTTCGTTAGAGAGAAGAAGGTTAAGAGGTGACTTAATAGAGACATCCAAGATGATCAGAGGATTGGATAGGGTGGACTGTGAGAGCCTTTTTCATCGGATGGTGACGGCTAGCATGAGGGGGCATAGCTTTAAATTGAGGGGTGATAGATATAGGACAGATGTCAGAGGTAGATTCTTTACTCAGAGAGTAGTAAGGGCATGGAATGCCTTGCCGGCAGCAGTTATAGACTCGCCAACTTTAAGGGCATTTAAATGGTCGTTCGATAAACATATGGATGATAATGGAATAGTGTAGGTTAGATGGGCTTCAGATTGGTTTCACAGGTCGGCGCAACATCGAGGGCCGAAGGGCCTGTACTGCCCTGTAATGTTCCATGTTCTATGTTCTATATTCTATGTTCTATGTTCTAACCAGAGGCAAATGGTAAGTCTCCTCTGAATTGAAAACCAGCAGCATCGTTGCACAGCAGGCACAGGTCACCCACCTACTTGACTGCACCTGTAGTGTGACCACGGCCCCTTAACTAGTGTCTATCACACTCTCTGTCCACTGTCTGCTCCCCTGTGTGTCCGACGACAACACTAAATGAACAACACAGCCTGTGAGGAGCTGCAGTCAGTCACACTTCCTGCATACATAGTCGTCAGAGACACTAGATTGCTTCCTGATCTCCCATATCTGGCACCACTGTCCTAACTGCCATCTCTGCCCCTTTACACTGAGAAAGATAAAAGAACCTTACCTTGCCTTTATCTTGCTCACCTTACTCACTGAAGCTCCGTATTTACCTAAGTCTGTACTTATACCAACCAGTTGTACTAGCTACCTAAATTACAGTGCAATCTTTACAAATAGACCAAGTATCTTCTTTTAGACTGTGAACCTTGTTCTGTACTTCCCCCAACACCAGGAACACTCTTCCTGCATCTAGTCTATCCAGTCCCATTGGGATTTTGTATCTTTCTATGAGATTCCTCTTCCTTATTCTAAGTTCCAGTGAGTACAACCCCAGTTGATCCAGTCTTTCCTCGTATATCAGTCCTGCCATCCCAGGGAATCAGTCTGGTGAACCTTCGCTAGACTCCCTCAACAGCGAGAATTTCTTTCCTCAGACTAGGAGACCAAAACTACACATAATACTCAAAGTGTGGCTTCACTAAGGTCCTGCATAACTGCAGCAAGACATCCCCAAACCATACTCAAATCCTCTCACTCTGAAGGCCAGCATGCCATTAGCTTTCCTCACCGCCTGCTGCACCTGCATGCCAACCTTCAGTGACTATTCCACCACAACATCCAGGTTTCATTGCACCTCTTCCTAAACTGCCGCCATTCATTTAATAATCTGCCTTCCCGTTTTTGGGACCAAATGCGATAACCTGACATTTATCCATATTATATTGCATTTGCCCACTCAGTCAGTCTGTCTAAGTCACCCTGCAGCCTCTTATTATCCTCCTCAGCACACACTGCCACCCAGCTTAGCGTTGTCTGCAAATTTGGAGATATTGCATTTAATTCCTTCATCCAAATTATTAACGTATATTGAGTATGCCTGGGGTCCCAGCACTGAACCCTGATGTACCCTACACATCACTGCCTGCCACTCGCAAAAGGACCCGTTTATTCCAACTCTCTGTCTGCCAACCAGTTCTCTATTCGCATAAATACATTGCATCCAATATAATGCTTTAATTTTGCTTACTAATTTCTCGTGTGGGCCCTTGTCAAAAGCCTTTTGGAAGTCCAAATACATAATACCCATTGATTCACGTTTGTCAACTCTACTGGTCACATCCTCAAAGAATTCCAGAAGGTTTGTCTAGCATGATTTCCACTTAGTTAATCCATGTTGACTTGGACCGAACCTATCACCACTTTCCAAGTGCTCAGTTATTACATCCTTAATAGTTGATTCCAAAATTTTTCCCACCAATGATGTCAGGTTAACCAGATTATAATTCTCCATTTTCTCTCTCCTTCCTTTTTGGAGAGGTGGGATTATATTAGCTACCCTCCAGTACATTGGATATCATCCAGAGTCTATAGAACGTTGCAAACTGATCACTAATGCATCCACTATTTCTAGGGCCACTTCCTTAAACACCTGATTCTAACTGTAAGGGACTTCCATTTATTTTCACCAGTTTTTTTCTTTTCACAAATCTATGGAAGCTTTTGCAGTCAGTTTTTATGTTTTCTGCAAGCTTAATACAGTACTCTATTTTTCCCTTCCAAATTAAACCCTCTGTCCTCCTCTGTTGAATTTTAAATTTCTCCCAGAACTCAGCTTTGTTGCTTTTTCTGGCCAATTTATATGCTTCCTCTTTGGCATTAACACTAACCCCGATTTCCCTTATTAGCTCTAATTGAACCATCTTTCCTGCTTTAGGAGATGAGCGCCTGCAAAGGGAATTTAGGGAATTAGGGAAGAAGTTGAAAAGCAGGGCTTCTACATTTGTAACCTTGGGATAACTCCCAGTGAAGCCAGGAGTAGGAAAGTAATACTTATTGAATGTGTGGCTAAAGAATTGGTGGAAGACAGAGGGCTTCAGATATCTGGCTCACTGGAATCTGTTCCAGGGAAGGTGGGAGCTATACAAGAAAGACAAGTTGAACCTAAACTGGAGGGGCATCGATATCCTGGCAGGGAGAATTGCTAATGCCACTAGGGAAGGGGTAAGAAACAGAAGGATGAACAGACAGGACTATTCAACCCCAACACCCAAGTTTCATTGCACGGCTTCCTAAACGAGCATGATGGGGCTGGCAGTCTGAAGTGTATTTATTTCACTGCAAAAAGTATAACAGGTAGGTGAGCTTAAAGCCTACACTAGTACATGGAGCGAAAATGTTGCAGCCAGTACAGAAACCTGGATGAGAGAATGGTAGGACTGGCAACTCCCTTTATTCCCTTTATTCATTCATGGCATGAGGGCATGGCTGGTTAGGCAGCATGTATTGGCCATCCCTAATTGCCCAGAAGGCAGTTAAAAGTCAACAACATTGCTGTGGGTCTGATGTCACATCTCCCTAAAGAACATGAGTGAACCAGACGGGTTTTTCCAACAATCAACATTGGATTATGATCATTGTTAGACTCTTAATTCCAGATTTTTATTGAATTCAAATCCCACCATCTGCCAGGATTCAAACCCAGAACAGTACCTCTGGATTAACTGTCCAGCAATAACACCACTAGGCCATCACCTGTCAACATTCCAGGATTTATATGCTTCAGGTGAGATAGAAATAGATCTAAAAGAGATGGTGAAGTTGCATTAGTAATCAAGGAGAATATCACAGCTGTACTACGGGAGGGCATTATGGAGACCAGGAAGGCCGTATGGGTATATGAGTCGATAAAATATAGAGCCGGAGAAGCACTATAGGTCAGACAGCATCAGAGGAGTAGGAAAGTTGATGTTTCAGGTCTCGACCCTTCATCAGGACTGACTGGGTATATGAAAATTTGGACAAGCTTAGGCTGTTTTTGCTGGAGCCTCGGAGGCTGAGGGGTGGCCTGATAGAAGCTTATAAAACTACAAGGGGCATGAATCATCAAAGTCTTCTTACCAAATGGAATTATCAAACACTAGAGACATAGATTTCAGGTGGGAGGGGCAAAATTTAAAGGAGGTGTGCAAGGAAAGTTTTGTTACGCAGAAGATAATAGGTGCTTTGAACATTCTGCCATTGGGTGTGATAGAAGTAGATACATAAGCAAAAGGGTATTTAGACAGACATGTGAACAGGCAGGGAACAGAGGAATAGAAACCATATGCAAACAGATGGGATTAGTTTTGAATTGAATCACGATCGGCACAGACATGGTGGGCTGAAGGGTCACCTGTGCTGTATTGTTTTATGTTCTAAGTTGAGAGTGTTTTCCTTAGGAGAGGAGAGGGCCAGGAGGAGAGATGTAGATAGAGCAGATAGCCAGAGACTTTTTCCTAGGGTGGAGGTGGCTATTACGAGGGGGCATAGTTTTAAAGTGAGTGGAGGTAGATATAGGGGAGACATTAGAGGTAGGTTCTTTACTCAGAGAATGGTCGGGGCGCAGAATGCATTGCCGGAGAGGGTAGTGGAGTCGGCCATTGGGACATTTAAGCGGCAATTATAAAGGCATATGGATGATAGTATAAGGTAGGGGCGGACGTTAGATAGACCTTAGGATTAGGGTAAAAGTTCGGCACAACATCCTGGGCTGAAGGGCCTGTACTGTGCTGTACTGTTCTATGTTCTAAATTTTCAAAATCATGAGTGGGCAGTGTAGATAGGGAGAAATTGGTCTCGCTTGTAAGAAAGATCAAGAATGAGAGGATATAGATTGAAAGTAATATGCAAACAAAACATGCAATATGAGAGAGAAAAAGTATCACTTAGCTAGGGTATGGAATGCCACTCTCTGGATGTGTGGTGACAGATTCAATTAAGGCATTCAAGAGAGTATTAAGCAATTATTTTGGATAAATATAATGTGCAAGGGTATGGAGAAAAGGTAAGAGAATGACTCTAAGTCAAAACTGTGCTCCGGTTTCCTCCCACAATCCAAAGATGTGCAGAGTAGGTGGATTGGCCATTCTAAATTGCCCATAGTGTCCAGGGATGTTCAGGTTAGGTGAGTTAGACATGGGGAAATGCAGGGGTAGGGGAATGAGTCTGGGTGGGTGCTCTTCGGAGGGGCGGTGTGGACTAGTTGGGCTAAATGGCCTGTTTCCACACTGTAGGGATTCTACGATCAAAATGCTTGTTTGGAGAGCTAGCGTGGACGTGATGGGCTGAATGGCCTCTTTCCACATAAAAGCAAGGCTATAATTCAGTGGTCTGAAATTTCCCTCTCCAATTTCTCTCCCATTGCCCATATTGTCGTTGAGTTTATCTTGTCTCTTGGACTCTCCTCCGACACCCATGACCTCATTCCGAAAGTGCCATCTGAAATGAAGAGTTTATTATACGAATACATTAATGTTCAGTTGTTCAGTTTGTCATGAAATTGTGTACATCAGCTTGTTGTCAAGACCACTGTGTAAGGTGAATTTAAACCCCCAGTGATCTAAACCACAAGCTGAGGAACAGAATCTCATGCCAAACTAAAAATGGAACATTGAAGTCCATTAAGTTTTATACATTAAACAAGACGAACTGCTTCATTTGTTAACCTTGCCTTAGGAAGCAATCAACTGCAGAGGATGATTTTCCTGACAATAGCTGGGAGGAGCCTGCTTGACCTTCCTGAAAGCAGGCGGATGGACTGCTCAGAGTTCAACTAAATGTAGAACAATTCAAAGATTCAACTCAACTCAACAGTAGCCTACAGGTGGAGGAGGGGGACGATGGAAAGCACTATCATAAAAATAGATCATTGCATTAAGGAGACATCACAAAATGTCAAGAAGAGCACAAGGAGATGATAGTGGAGTTTAGGACTCTTTCCTTCACCATATTCACTGAGCTACTGTTGGGATGGCAGAGATTGGAGAAGATAAATATGTAAATATGCCTCTGAGGTGTGTTGTGATGTAACCGTGACCTCAGCTAATAATCAATATTATTAATAGTTAATAATCAAAGCTAACCAATAGATTTCTGGTGACTAATGACATCAAAAGGATATCGAGTTAATGTGGGAAAGTAGCATTGAGATAGATGATCAGGATAATCTAATTGAATGGAGGAGGAAACTTGATGGGCTGAAGGGCCTCATTTTGGTCCTATGTCCCTCAAGCCGCTGGTAATCATTATCAAACTCTGTTTTTAATGCCCATACCAGGGCCCTCTTTTTGTGCAGTGGTAATGTCCCTACCCCTGGAATGAGAGCAAGATACAAATAGAATCCACAGAAGCCCTAGAGTGTGGAAACAGGCCACTCGGCCCAATAAGTCCACACCGACCCTCCGAAGAGCACCATCCCCCATCACCCTGCATTTTACATGGCTAATGCATTTAACCTACACATCCCTGAACACTATAGGTAATTTAACATGGCCAATCCACTTAACCTGCACATCTGGGTGACACGGTGGCTCAGTGGTTAGCACTACTGCCTCACAGCCCCAGAGCCCAAAGATGTGCAGTTTAGGTGGATTGGCCATGCTAAATTGCCCATGGTGGGAAATGCAGGGATAGGGTAGCAGGGTGGGTCTGGGTGAGATGCTCTTCGGACGATTGGTGTAAACTCAATGGGCCAAATGGCCTGCTTCTACACTGTGGGGATTCTATGATTCTATTCTATCTTTGGACTGTGGGAGGAAACCGGAGGACCTGGCAGAAACCCACACAGACATGGGGAGAAAGTGCAAACTCCATACAGCCAGTCACCTGAGGTTGGAATTGAAGCTGGGTCCCTGGTGCTGCGAGGCAGCAGTGCTAACCACCAAGACACTGCGCTGTCCCGGAGGAAGTCAGCCACACCCCACAGGCAGAGGAAGTGGTCGACTATTGGGAGGAAATATAATGAATACTGCCAGAGTTAGAGGGTTTGAGCAATAGGGAGAGGCTGAATAGGTTGGGGCTAGTTTCTCTGGAGCATCAGAGGCTGAGGGGTGACCTTATAGACGTTTATAAAATCATGAGGGTCATGGATAGGGTGAATAGCTAAGATCTTTTTCCCAGGGTAGGGGAGTCCAAAACTAGAGGGCATAGTTTAAGGTTATCATGCAGAGGGTGCTGCGTGTATGAAATAAGCTGCCAGAGGAAATAAAGAACAAAGAACAAAGAAAACTTACAGCCCAGGAACAGGCCCTTCGGCCCTCCAAGCCTGCGCTGATCCAAATCCACTGTCTAAACCTATCACCCAATTCCTAAGGATCTGTATCCCTCTGCTCCCCACCTACTCATGCATCTGTCCAGACGCACCTTAAATGAATCTACCGTGCCTGCCTCTACTACCTCTGCTGGCAACGCGTTCCAGGCACCTACCACCCTCTGTGTAAAGTACTTCCCGCGTGTATCCCCCTTAAACTTTTCTCCTCTCACCTTGAACGCGTGACCCCTCGTTATTGAATCCCTCACCCTGGGAAAAAGCTTATCTCTATCAACCCTGTCTATACCCTTCATGATTTTGAAGACCTCAATCAGGTCCCCCCTCAATCTCCTTTTTTCTAATGAAAACAATCCTAACTTACTCAACCTCTCTTCATAGCTAGCACCTTCCATACCAGGCAACATCCTCGTAAACCTGCTCTGTACCCTCTCCAAAGCTTCCACATCCTTTTGGTAATGTGGCGACCAGAACTGTACACAGTATTCTAAATGCGGCCGAACCAAAGTCTTGTACAATTTTAACATGACCTGCCAGCTCTTATACTCAATACCCCGTCCGATGAAGGCAAGCATACCATATGCCTTCTTGACCACACTATCCACCTGTGCAGCCACCTTCAGGGAACAATGGACCTGAACTCCCAGATCTCTCTGCTCATCAACTTTTCCCAAGGCTCTTCCGGTTACAGTATAGTTTGCTCTAGAATTAGACCTCCCAAAATGCATCACCTCACACTTGCCCGGATTGAACTCCATCTGCCACTTCTCCGCCCAACTCTCCAGTCTATCTATATTCTCCTGTATTCTTTGACAATCCCCTATGCTTTCTGCTACTCCCCCAATCTTCGTGTCATCTGCAAACTTACTGATCAGACCACTTATGCCCTCTTCCAGATCATTTATGTATATCACAAACAACAGTGGCCCCAGCACTGATCCCTGTGGAACACCACTGGTCACCTTTCTCCATTTCGAGAAACTCCCTTCAACTACTACTCTCTGTCTCCTCTTGCTCAACCAGTTCTTTATCCACCTAGCTAGAACACCCTGCACACCATGTGACTTCACTTTCTCCATTAGTTTACGATGGGGAACCTTATCAAACGCCTTACTAAATGATGGAGGCTGGTACAATTACAACATTTAAAAGGCACCGGGATGGGTCAATGAATATAGAACAAAGAACAAAGAAAATTACAGCACAGGAACAGGCCCTTCTGCCCTCCGAGCCTGCGCCGATCCAGATCCTCTATCTAAGCCTGTCGCCTATTTTCCAAGGATCTGTATCCCTCTGCTCCCTGCCCATTCATGTATCTGTCTAGATACATCTTAAATGACGCCATCGTGCCCGCCTCTACCACCTCCGATGGCAACACATCCCAGGCATCCACCACCCTCTGCGTAAAGAACTTTCCACGCATATCTCCCTTAAACTTTTCCCCTCTCACCTTGATGAAGGGTTTAGAGTGATATGGGCCAAATGCTGGCAAATGGGATTGGATATATTTAGGAAATCTGATGGGCATGGATGAGTTTGACCGAAGGATCTGTTTCCATGCTGTATAACTCTATAACTCTATGAGAGGAGAAGCCTGGATGAGAGGAGAGCAGCTCAGCTCAGACTAGCCTGTTGAGAGGATTTGAGAGAAGAGCTTGTAGGAGCAGTACGGCCCAGAGTGAGGAAGGAGGCAAGGTCGCACACTAGTTGCTGTTGCTCTTTGTTCTCTAGAAACAAGGGCAGCACTACCGCCTGGGCCCAGCCTCGTACTGAATTGTTTTGCTGCTGCCTGGGCCCAGCCCTATGCTGGACTGTCTGCGGTTGCTGCCTGGGCCCAGCCCTATGCTGGACTGTCTGCGGTTGCTGCCTGGGCCCAGCCCTATGCTGGACTGTCTGCGGTTGCTGCCTGGGCCCAGCCCTATGCTGGACTGTCTGCGGTTGTTGCCTGGGCCCAGCTGCCTTGTTTTGTTTTCTCAATGAAGAGGATGTAACAACTGTTTAATTAGTGATACTGACACTGTGGTCACTTGACGCAGGGCCTAGCCATTCGTATGTCATGGTGGCCACTACTGCCCAGGCCCCGACAATGGCCCCATTATAATTCAAGCATCTGATCAAGGGCATTGGAGTTAAAAATTTATTCTCACCTGGCCATAACAATATGTCAGCTGGGCTGTCAGCCCATAAACCATTGCAGCTGAGCACAGCAGCTGGGCCCAGGCAGCAACCGCAGACAGTCCAGCATAGGGCTGGGCCCAGGCAGCAGCAGAACAATTCAGTACGAGGCTGGTCCAGGCAGTAGTGCTGACAGCCATCACTGACAGCCCTCTGCTCACAGCAGCGAGCAGTGTAAATGAAGTCCATGGATGGAAGGCCAGCTTCCGTGATGGTCTGGGCTGTGCACACCACCTTCTATGGTATCTTATGGTCCTGCGCAGAGCAGTTGCCATACCAGGCCATTACGCACCTGGGCAGGATGCTTTCAATGGTGCGTCTGTAGAAGTTGGTGAGGGACCTTATGGACATGCCAAATTTCCTGAGCTGCCTGAGGAAGAACAAGATGCCTTGTTGTGCCTTCTTGACTGTCGCACCTACATGAGAAGTCCAGGACAGTTTGTTGGTTATTGTCACTCTGAGGAACTTGATGCCCTTAACCTTCTCAACCTCAGTTCCGTTGATTTAGATGGGGGAACATCCTCCTCCCTTCTTTCTGAAGTTAATGATCAGTTCTAGGTGATTCCGGGTGTGATTCCACTGGTGAGAACCTTGATTTTGTGACCAACACCCCAATCCCACTCAAAGTTTCCCTGGCCCTGCCCTTTGTCACCTGATTATGGGAGCTCAGGGCGCAATAAGAAGTGACAGAGACAGTCTTCCCCAACCTTGTCACCCCCAGCCTTCCCCTAGCCATCAGTGTTTGTCAAGCAGCTGGTGGGAAGATGCGAAACTCCCAAGAACACCAGACATGGCATGGTAAAGGAGACCACCACCGTGAAAGAAGAGATGCTGCTCCCTGCAGGAGCAGAAGTTCCCTTTCATCAGGGTGAGGTACTGCTCTTGCCCCAGGGGAGAACCTGCAGCACCTCCTGCCCCTCCTGTGTTGTGGTCTAGCAGTTGGGGGGTTACAGCAGGTCCTCCCGCTGCCAAAATCCCAGTGACGTGTGGGATCGAGCTGGAGCCCTGCAAAGGCCGTGGTGTGGTTACTGTTACCAAGTCATCAGGTGGTAGAGAGGAGGGAGGTGTTTTCCTTACTCCTCCCTCCCAGACTGTGTTTTATCCAGTGCCTTGGTCCTGGACAAGGACATTTTCCCTGAGGGGCCCGGTGACCTAGTGTTGGGAGAGGAGCTGGGCCCCGAGTCCCTGCCACCCGATAACATAGAACCAGAGCATCCCCTGATGGAGTCCACTAAGGAAGTCCCTGCTGGTGACATGCGTGTGGTGTAACTTGGGCGAATACAGCCAGCTGGTGACTCCAAGCCAACCCTCACCCAGGGTGGAGGAGCAGGTGGCTGAGGATGACTGCCTGGAGGACGACACAGGATCGATAATGGGTGCTGAGGCTGACACAGAGTCTGTCTCCAGCAAGATCTTTGGATTCCCTGGTGCCTTCCACTGAGTTTCCCCTTATCCTCATTGAGGAACCCCAGGATTTTCTTTTGAAAAGTCTCAGTCATTGCAATAGAGTTCAGCTGGCTCTGAACCGCTGGAATATTTTGAACTTGTCCACCTGGGCACCTCCCAGTGCACCTGGGTTGGCCTGGTGGCAGTTCCGGACATTTCTTGATGGGGAAGGCAAGGGACCTGTATGGCTTTTCTTCAACCTTGCACTGAGCGTTTTGGTGATGGGTTTCACACTGCTGCCAACTTGAAGACTACCACAGCCAGCCTCAACATCAATGGCTGCAGGGAATCACAACAGAGATTCTACAACTTCTCGGTCCTTTGGAATCGGAAATATGTGGTGTGCTTCCTGCAAGAAACCCATACCATCCCGGGAGATGAAGCCACCTGGTTTCTGGAGTGGCAAGGGGGGGTGCGGGTGTGGTCTACATGAGTCACCTCGCCCACAATTCTGACATGGTGGCTATTGGCTATCTTGTTGGCCCCACATTTTCAGGTAGAGATTTTGGGAGTCCAGGAGCCTGTGCCAGGGTGCTTGCTTCACCTGACGGTCCGCCCAAGGGGACACAATTCTTCACTTTGTGAATGTATGCATTCCTCTGGTCAGGCCGAGGCAAATGCATTTCTTTGAAGAAGTATCCACTTGCTTCACCTCCATTGACGAAGGCCAATGCATTATCCTTGGGGATTTTAACTTCACCCTTGAGGAGCAGGACAATGGCGGCGTCCGGTCTCGTTTGACATCGGGGTAGAGTTGAGGGATTTGGTCAAGTCCTTCAACCTGGCAGCCATCTGGCAAAATCTCCATCTTGACTCCATCGCCCTCACCTTTGTGAGGCCTGGTGTTGGAATGTCGAGGTTCAACTGCCTCTACGTTTCGCAGGCGTACACCTCCTGTGTGCTGGTGACCTCCATGTGGCGGGTACCATGGAGGGATCATCACCTGGTTTTGTTTTATTCATTCATGTGATGAGGGGTGTCACTGGCTAGGGAGCATTTATTGCCTATCCCTAATTTCCCAGAGGACATTAAGAATCAACCACATTGCTATGGGTCTGGAGTCACATGGAGGCCGAACCGCGTAAAGATGGCAGTTTCCTTCCCTAAATGACATTAGTGAAGCAGACGGTGACTCTTAATTCCAGATATTTATTGAATTCAATCCCACCATCTGCCATAGTGGGATTCAAACCCAGGTCCCCAGAATGTTATCTGGGTCTCTGGATTAACAGTTCAGTGATAATACCACTCAGCCATCTCCTCCCACTGGTGTAGGCGGAGCTCTTTCCATTTGGCGTCCAGCTCGAATCCGTGTACTGGCACTTTAACAACCTGTTGCTGGAGGACGAGTGGTTCCAGGATTCATTTTGTTGGCTCTGGACCAGTTGAAGAAGGAAGCGGGGGACTTCCCCTCTTTGAGGCAATGTTAGGATGTGGGCAAGCAGGGTGGTGGTGGGCATCCAGCTTGCGGCTGATGCCAGCCGTCCCCTGAAAACAGCAGTGTTCAGACCCAATGTCGTGCACCAGTTGGAGGATACTCAGGTGTGCGGTGGAATCCCATCTGCATTATCCCTGCTTGGACGGAATTTCACATTGGCCCCAAGATCCTGAACCTCCCTCAAGAGCCTATGCCCCCACAACCTGAGCCACCTCCTGAATATGTGTTGTGTGTCTTTTTAGGGAGTTCTTGTATAGACTGCTGTGGTAGGGCCCTCTGGGACACAGTGGTACTGTCCCTACCCCTGGACAAAGAGACCGAGGTTCAAGTCCCACCTGCTCCAGAGGTGTGTAGTGACGTCCCTGAATAGGTTGATTAGCAAGATAAGTTAAATAAAATATTTGTAAAGATGTAAAAATGGAGCAGCCCCTCCAACTCTATTTCAATGTAATTCTCTTCCTACTTTCTCCTAATTTTGTTGTTGTTGCACTGTCCCAGAAGGTAGTGCTTAGACTTTGTGAATTTAATGAGAGACACTCATGATTTAGCAGCGGTTTAGTTATCAAAAATAAAATAAAAGAGGAGAAAGTGTGACTTATCCGTGGAAGGAGTTGTAAGACTGAACAGAGGTCATGTTGTAGCACAGTGGTAGTATCCCTACCCTGGACCTCAAGGCTTGAGCTTAACTCCCACCTATTCCAGAGGTATGTGATAGCATCTCTGAAAGGGTTGATTAGTGAAATACGACAGAAAGAAAAGGTGCTATCAGGGCCCAATTGTGGCACAGGGGTAGTGTCCCTATCCCTGGACCCAGAGGCCTGGGTCCAAGTCCCACCTGCTCCGACATGTAATAACATCTCTGAACAGCTTGAGTAGATAAATAGGCCAAATTTTAAAAAAAATTAATGTGTCTTCCAGAGGCCCTCTTGATACACAGCAGCGGCATCATTAGTACTGGACCAGGAAACCTGGGTTCAAATCCCACCTGATCTAGAGATGTGTAATTACATCTCTGAACAGATTGATTAGAAAGTAGCTTATTGCCCATACCAGCCAACATTGCTGGCTTCCAGTCAAGATTTTAATTACACCCAGCTAGCCCAGTCGGTAAAGCATGAGACTCTTAATTTCAGAATCGTGGGTTCACAAGTCCCACATTGGTTGCCTTTATTTCAGAACTTCACCGTTGGAGGTGAAACCTGGATCTTCATTCCTCCAATGGTGTCACTACTCAAACAATATTTTACTCCTGGTGATTTGAGACCTCTTGTTGCAGAGTGATAACATCCCTACCCCTGGATCCCAGGTTCAAATCCCACCAACTCCACAGGTGTGGAATAACATCTCTGAAAAGATTTATCAGAAAAGTAGGTTAAGTAAAAAGAATGTTTCATTCTCGTGAAATGAGAGCTGTCTTAAATAGGAGTCAAAATCAGATAAGTCCCATTTACCCTCACAGTAAATCTACCTGTAGATAGTCATATATTCAAATAAAGAACCCACATGATTGTTGCACCAATCGTGTGTGAGTGAGAGAGAAAGGGATACATTTTTGTCTGAAAGAAGAACGTAACATGATGGCAGCTGGAGTTTTCTGAAGATTTTAGATTTTTAAGTATATCATCCGCAATGTGTTGGCAGTGCATTTTTGAAGATTTGACTGAACAGAATATAAGACTCAATCTTTCACATGTAGGAAGAAGAAAATACTGGTGTGAAAGTGAAATATCTAACATTTGGATTCAAGAATTTTGCTGGTCTGCAGGTCTTCTACAAGTCTTCTACACACAATGCCTTTGCTGTGAAGTACCTCATTCTAACCAGAAAGGATAAGGTCCCAATAAGATTAGTCAAATCTGGGGAATTTAGAATTTGGAATTTGACTGCAGTGTTTAAACTGGAATACAACTTAAATAGCAGATTCTGGAGTGAGACCTTATCTTCAGTGAAATATTTGTTAAAGTCTCAGACAAAGGTTATTTGGCAAAATCAAAGCTATAGGATTGGTGGTAATATACTGGCATGGATTGAATTTTGGTTAGCAGGCAGAAAACAGATTAGGAATAAATGGGTTGATTTGAAGTAGAAGATGATGAAAAGTGGGCTCCTGAAGGGATCAGTGCTCTGACTACAGCTATTCACAAAATATATCAGTGATTTGGTGGCACAGTGGCTAGCACTGCTGCCTCACAGCACCAACTTCCCAGGTTCCAGCCTTGGGCAACTGTCCATGTGGAGTTTGCATGTTCTCCCTGTGTCTGCATGGATTTCTCACTGGTGTTCTGATTTCTTCTCACAATCCAGTTGGACTATTTTCACTCGAGCATTGGTGGCTGAGGAGTGATCTGATAAGAGTACTTAAAATTATGAGAGGCATGGATAGGGTTGGTAATTAGGCTCTCTTTCCCAGGGTGTGAATGTCAAATATTTGACATCAGTTTAAGGTGAGAGGGGAAAAGTTTAAAGGAGACTTGTGAGGAAATTTTTATTTTGATATGAGTAAAAATTTTGATTTTTATGCAGAGGGTAGTATGTGCCTGGAACACACTGCTGGGGAGGTGATAGAAGTAGATACATTCGCAAAATTTAAGAGGCATTTAGATAGACACATGAACAGACCGGGAATAGAGGAATATGGACCATGTGCAGGCAGATGGGATTAGTTTAGAATGGCATCATGATCAGCATAGATAGGTTAGGCTGAAGGGCCTGTTCCTGTGCTGTGTTTCTCTATGTTCTATGTTCTAATAGAATTTTGAAATGTAACAAGCAATGTATTTCCTGAAATGCCCCTTAAAGCTGTATATCATCATGTCACAACATTTTGACACATCAGGGTAAATAGTGAATTTATGTGAAGCTGTAAAATGTATATTTGCAAAATGGCGTTGTTGCTGTTATTACAATAGTCAAATTATTAAAGGGAAATTGCCCATACTGATTACATGCTCTTGGTTTCTTGGGAGTGCTATTATGATTTAGTCCTGTCCACGTCTATATCCTGTATGCTTCCAATGCTCTGTCTATATCTATAATCCACTTCCTACCTATTCAATTCTTCTCTTTCTCACTGATTAGCATTATTTTCTTACCTGATGAGGATGCTGAAGAAGGGTTCTCTTACCTTCATCTATAAACTCCTCAAAGGCCTAGATCCTCATCATATCACACAAGGTGGAATTAGCAATTAGAATCATAACCCATGCACTTGATAAAGATTCACTTCAACATCAAGACAAGAATGAACAGTCTAACTGAGAGATGAGCAATTATCAAGGAGAGTAGCGGCAAAACATTGGATAGTTGAAGAATGTTGGGCTTCTTGGCCATCATTAAAATTTTGACAATGATCATGAACAACCTGTGACCAAGGAAAAGTACTTTTGGGTTACTTTTGCACAATTCTGGACAGCTGTCCACAAATGTATTTGCTCTTCCTCAGGACCCTGTGAATTGCTGTATCATAATATAGTTTAGCTGCAGCCTTAACTGCTCCAAACAATCTTGGAGAACTGTTATAAAGCTGCCTGGCTGTAGTAACAGCCCATCTTCCTTTTTATTTTGTGAAAACAACTTTTTTTTAACGACAATCCTGCCATTTAATCAATGAATCTCCATTCTCAAGACTTGTGATTCTCATCCATGACTCAAAATATCTCCCTGTGGCTCAGTGTCTTGGTTCGTTTCACACCACAGTCACTCCTGTAGTGCCAACATCAGGTGATACCTGGAGTTTGGCTTATTAGAGTGCAGGCAGATGGGCCTAGTTGTCAAGGAGGCAAGGCTAGCAAGGGGCAACTGTTTAGTGGCCCACTCACCATTAATAGACAGGAGTTGGATTTAATGGAGTGCCCTAAAAGGTCAAGAGGCAGGTCTGGTGAGGGACGACCATTTAGTGGCCCACTGAACGTTAATAGACTGAAAATGGAATTTGCATCCCTGAGGAACAGGCAGTCCTATTTCAAAGAACTACCAGCCAATCAGAGGTCAGCAGCTCTTCAGTAGTGACAGCACCTTGTAAGTAATGAGCACTGGCATTGTTACACTATGGCCTTCACTAGGGCTTATTGCTATTCTTCAAAAAGAAGGCATCTGGCCAAAGATTCAAATCAAATTGAACACTGTAATTTAAACTCAAAAGAAACACCATCCCCATCATGTTTTCAGCTAATTGTATTCACTCTCTGTGAAGAAATGGATCGAAGACAATAAATGCAAAGCTTGGGGCAGTGTGTGGCTCAGTGGTTAGTACTGCTGCCTCACAGCGCCAGGGGTCTGGGTTTGATTCCAGCCTTGGGCCACTGTCAATGTGGAATTTGGACGTTCTCCCTGTGACTACGTGGGTTCCCTTCAGGTACTCTGGTTTCCTCCCACAGTCCAAAGATGTGCAGGCTAGGTGGATTGGCCACGCTAAATTGCCCATAGTGTTCAGGGGTGTGTGGGTTATAGGGGGATGGGTCTAGGTGGGATGGTCCAAGGGTCAGTGTGGACTTGTTGGGCTGAAGGGCCTGTTTCCACACTGTAGGGATTCTAATAAGATCATTGAATCCCTACAGTGTGGAAACAGGATCTTCGGTCCAACAAGTCTACACCAATCCTCAGAGCATCCCACCCAGACCCACCCCCCATAACCCACACACCCCTGAACACTATGGGCAATTTAGCATAGCCAGTCCACCTAGCCTGCACATCTTTGGACTGTGGGAGGAAACTGGAGCACCCGGAGGAAACCCACGCAGACATGGGGAGAATGTGCAAACTCCACACAGACAGTCACCTGAGGCTGGAATCAAACCCAGGTCCCTGGCGCTGTGAGGCTGCAGTGCTAACCACTGAGCCACCGTGCTGCCCAGTAATAATGCCCTGATAATACTATGGCAACAGTATTGAAGACTTATGTTTCAGAGCTAACCACAGCTTGAGGCAGTCTACAACACTGGCACCTAACTTAGAAAGTAGAAAACTTTGTGGGCATACTCTGTCCTCCAAAATGGGACAAATCTGCCCCATCAATCTACTTTCGACTGTCTGCAAATTGATGGAACAGTGAAGAGACAATTACACAGCAAAAACTTACTCACTGATGCACTCACCAGTTTGGGCCCTGGCCTCGTTGTAGATATGGACAAAGGTGAGATGAGAACAACTATCTTTGATATCAATGTGGTATTTGACCAATATGTGAAATCAAGAAACTCTAACAAAACTGAACATGAATCAAGGGAAATTTCTCCACTGGTTGGAGTCATACTTAGCACAAAGGAAGACAATTCTGGCTGTTTGAGGCTATAGATTTCAGCCATCATGCATTGCTGAAGAGTTCTTCAGGCTAGTGTCCTCAACCATCTTTAGCTACTTTGTCAAAGAACAAAGGTCAACACAAAGTCAAAAGTGTGGATGTTCATTGCCAATTGCAGTTCCTGTATGAACATCTCTGAAGACTTGGCGGCCCAAGTTAGCTTTCAGCAAAATTTGGACAACAATCAGTCTTGTAATAAGTAACAATAATAGCACACAAGTGCCCAGGCAATGACCATACCAGAAGGAGAAAATCTAACCATATCCCTTCAATAGTATGATCAAAGCAAAATCCATCACCATCAACAAGGTGGGGACTACCAGGCATCAGAAACTGAATTGGACCAGTCAAGTAAGTACTGTAGCTAGCACAGTAGATCAGAGAATACCACAGTGAATATTTCAGTTCCTAACTTCCCAAAGCTTGTTCTCTATAGGGATAAAAGTGAAACACTCAAGAAGCTTCATACCTTCTAGAACAAACCAGCCGTTTGATCTCCTCCCCATAACATTCACTTCAAATATGTGTGACACATACTAGATACACAATTGCAACTCACCAGAACAAAATCATAAATTGCTGGAAAAACTCAGCAGGTCTGGCAGTGTCAGTCAGTGGATCCAAAATGTTAACTTTTTCTTTGTCTCCACAGATGCTGCCAAACCTGCTGAGTTTTTCCAGAAATTTCTGATTTTGTTTCTGATTTCAAGCATCCACAGTTCTTTGTGAGTTGCTGTAAATAAAAACATGCCTTCATAATCTCTACAAAATAGAAAAAATAAGCCAGCTGATGCAAGACAACCATTACGAACGGAAATTTAACTCCCAAAACCATATCACCATCCTGACTTGGAAATAGAATGACTTCACTGTCATTGGGTCATTATCCTGAGAGTCCCTCCCTACCCATAAACACTGCAGCAGTTCAAGAAAGCAGATCACATGACCTTCTCCAGGGCAGCGAAAGATGTGTAATAAATATTGGTCCTATTCATGATGCCTACATCATATCACATCAATAAGTAATCAATGAATGAATGCAATTGTCTAAAACTACTTACTTTTTTAATAATGCAATCTTGGCCCCAGTGAGTTGTTGACTGTCCTTTGAAGACAGAACGCCAGCAAGTTTTATATTAGAGAGAGTCTCTCTCCTCTCTGAGAAAAGAAATATTTAACATCCAATCCAATTCAATGCTTGCATGGATTTAATGATCAGTTTAATGTATTCATTTATTTGAACTCAGTTTAAACCTACGTTAGTTCCCAGTGTTGCATGTCAACTGGACTGAACAAGAATTATTATTTATTTGAAATCTTTAGACTACACCTAGAGGTGACAAGATATAAACCATTGGCCTAAATGCTACAAACTAAGACTCAAATATCATTATAACCTGTATCACTCCCCCACCTCAACTACTTGCCCCCACCCACAACCCCCCACCCACACACACACACTCTGGGACGTGAGCGTCATTTGTTGCTCCTCATGTTGGCAACCTTTATCGCTTTCCCTAAATTGAAGATGTTGGTGAGCTACCTCCTTGGACTGCTGCAGTCCATGAGGTGTAGGTAGGCCCACCATACCGTTAAGGAGGGATTTCCAGGATTTTGACCCAGTAACAATGAAATAATTGTGATTATATTTCCAAGTTAGGATGGTGAGTGGCTTAGAGGGGAACTTGTTCCCAAGTACCTGCTGCCCTTATCTTTTAAGATGGAAGTGGGTTTGGAAGGTGCTGTTTAAGAATCTTTGTTGAATTTATATAGCGCATCTTGTAGATCGTACAAACTGCTGCTACTGGGCATCGGTGGTGGAGGGAGTGGATGCTTGTGGATGTGAAGGTGTCCTGGAAGGTGCCAAGCTTCTTGAATGTTGTTGGAGCTGCACTTATCCAGGCCAATGGAGAGCATTTCATCAAACTCCTGACTTGTGCCTTATAGATGGTGAACAGGTTTTGGAGAGTCAGGAGATGTGTTACTCACCACAGTATTCCTAACTTCTAATCTGCTCTTGTATCCATTGTATTTACATGGTTGAGTTTCTGGTCAATGGCAACCCCCAGGTATTTGGTAGCAAGGAAATCAGTGATGGTAACACCATTCAATGTCAAGGGACGGTGATTAGATTATCAATTATTGGAGATGATCATTGCCTGGCACTTGTATGGTGCAAATATTACTTGCCACTTGTGAGCCCAAGCCTGGATTTTGTCCAGGTCTTGTTGCATTTGAATAATGAATTATTCAGTAGCTGAGGAGTTGTGAACAGTGCTGAACATTATGCACTCATCAGTGAACATCCTTACATCTGACCTTATGATAGAGGGAAGCTGAAGTTGGTCCTAGGACACTATGCTGAGAACTCCTACAGAGATGTCTTGAAGCTGAGCTAACTGACCTCCAACAACCACAACCATTCTCCAACATGCCAAATAGCAGAGAGTTTTCCCCCTGAATCCCAATGATTCCAGTTTTGCCAGGGCTCCTTGATGCCATATTCGTGACATCAAGGGCTGTCACTTCACCTCTGGAATTCAGCTCGTTTATCCATGTTTGAACCAAGGCTGTAATGAGGTCTGGAGCTGAGTGGTCCTGGTGGAACCCAAACTGGGCATCACTGAGCAGGTTGTTGATGTAGCTGCTTGATAGCATAGTTGATGACACCTTTCATTACTTTACTGATGATTGAGAACAGGCTGATGGAGCAGTGATTGGTCAGATTTGATTTGTCTGCTTTTTCTATGCAGGACATACCTGAACAACATTGTCAAGTAAATGCCAATGCTGTAACTGTAACTGTACTGGAACAGCTTGACTAGGTGAGTAGCAAGTTCAGGAGCACAATTCTTCAAAACTATTGCTGGAATGTCGTCAGGGTCCATCACCTTTCATACAATCCCTACAGTGTGGAAACAGGCCCTTCGGCCCAACAAGTCCACACCGACCATCAGAACTTCCCACCCAGCCCCATCTCCCTGTAACCCACCTAGTCTACACATCCCTGAACACTATGGGCAATTTAGCATGGCCAATCCACCTAGCCTGCACATCTTTGGACTTTGGGAGGAAATCAGAGCACCTGGAGGAAACCCACGCAGACAGGGGGAGAATGTGCAAACTCCAAACAGACAGTCGCCTGAGGGTGGAATCAAACCTGGGACCCTGGTGCTGTGAGGCTGCAGTGCTAACCATTGAGCCACCGTGCCACCCCTTTGCAGTATCCCGTGTCTCCAACTGTTTCTTGATTCAAATTTGCTAAAGATTGACATTTGTGATGCTGGAGGCTACTGGAGGAGGACAAGATGGATCATTAACTCAGCACTTCTGGCTGAAGATTACTGCAAATGCTTCAGCTTTATCTGAGAGCATTGAGGAGAGGAGTTGAGACGTCTTGTTGCAGCTGTACAAGACATTAGTCAGGCCACATTTGGAGTATTGCATGCAGTTTTGGTTGCCCTACTATAGAAAGGATATTATTAAACTAGAAAGGATGCAGAAAAGATTTACTAGGATGCTACCTGGACTGGAAGGTTTCAGTTATAAGGAGAAGCTGGATAAGCTAAGACTTCTTTCCCTGGAGTGTAGGATACTGAGGGGTGACCTTATAGAGGTCTATTAGGCCATGAGAGGCATCGATAAGATAGATAGCCAACAGATATTCCCCATGGTATGGGAGTCAAAAATGAGAGGGTGTAGGTTTAAGGTGAGAGGAGAGAGATTGTGCCAGAGGAGCAATTTTTTCACACAGAGGGTGGTGAATATCTGGAACTGGCTGCCTGAGGTAGTGGTGGAGGTGAATACAATTTTGTCATTCAAAAAACATTTGAACAGGTACATGGATGAGGTAAGTATGTTTGGATATGGATCAAATGCAGCTAAAAGGATTATGAAAAGGTTGTTGACTTGCTCCCTGAGCTGTCTTGTTTTTGTTCATACATTTCATCACCATGCTAGGTGACATCATCAGTGAGGCCTCTGATAAAGCGATGTTGTTCTATTCCACTTAGAATTTATACTGTCTGGTCTGTTATGGTGAGTTGTGTCATTTCCGGTTTTGTTCTGTGTAGGTTTGTATATGGGGTCCAATTCTTAATGTTTGTTGATTGCATTATGGGTTGAGAACCATGCCTCCAGGAATTCCCATGTGTGTCTATGTTTGGTTTGGGCATCGATGGTAGCCATAGTAACCATAGTAGCCCAAGCCAAACATAGGCAGGCCTATGGGAATAGGAATTCCCAGAGGCATGGTTCTCAACCCATAATGCAATCAACAGACATATAGAATTGGACCCCATATACAAACCTACAAAGAACAAAACCGGAAATGACACAACTCACCGTAACAGACCAGACAGTATAAATTCCAAGTGGAATAGAACAACGTTGCTTCATCAGGGGCCTCACTGATGATGTCACCTAGCATGGTGATGAAACATCTGAACGAGAACAACCAGCTCAGCAAGCAAGTCAACAACCTCACTCACAACCCGAGCTACAAATCTTTGCAAAAACCTTAAAGGATTGTGAAAACTGGGCAGCATGAATAAGTTGGGCTGAAGGGCCTGTTTCCATGCTGTAAACCTCTATGACTCTATTTTTTGCACTGATGTGTTAATCTCTTCCATCATAGAGGATGGGGATATTTGTGGAGCCTCCTCCTTCAGTGAGTTGTTTAATTTCCCACTACTATTCATAACTGGATGTGGTAGGACTGCTGATCCGTTGGTTGTTGGATTGCTTAGCTCTATCACTTGTTGCTTATTCTGTTTGGTTTGCAAGTTGTCCTGTTTGGTAGTTCCACCAGATTGACACCTCATTTTCAGGTGCTGCTCCTGGCACGCCCTCCTGCACTTGTCATTGAAGCAGGGTTGATAACCTAGCTTTATAGTAATGGTTGGGGAATACACCGAACTATGAGATTGCAGATTGTGCTGGACCACAGTTCTGTTGCTGTTGTTGGCCCATTGCATGTCATGGATGGCTAGCCACCTGAGAGCCAATCTCAGACAGTTAGGAAACACACTGTGGCTGTCATTGAGAACTGTCACTAGTTCACAGACCAATCAAGTTTTTGTTGCCAACAGGAGCTCCATCCGTACACTCCTTTGGCTCCAGATTGTCTCCAAACTGAACTTTAGTTACTGCATATTCAAACATTTGTTTCTAATTCTGTCATGGGCACACCTTACTTGCTTTTAAAACTGCAGCAGTGCTTTCAAGCAATAATTTTTAAAACAGCTCTTTCTCATTTCAGTTGCTAGTTTTAAAAACACAAAAGTAAAACAACACAGTCCTTCCAACAATTTAGCAATGATTAATTTTTTAAAATTCTCAGATCTCTTCATGTCCATGTCTCTGTAATCCCCTACAGCTCCTCAACCCATTTCCATTCTTTTCCCTATTGGGTGGCCGTGCCTTAAAAATCCCCTCAGAATTTCCCTATGGAGTTGAGAATTATCAGACCAGTCATGATCTCATTGAATGGTTCAGCAGACTTGATGGGGTGAAAGATCTGTTTTTGCTCCTACATGTTATATCTTATGGTCTTAAAGTCTACTTCTTCAGCAAGGATTTGGTCATATGCCTTGGAAACTCCTTGTGATTTGTCTCAAATGTTTTATGAAGTGGTTGGAGAAGTTACATTATGTTTAAAATGTGGTTGTTTGAAATATAAATTGTTTTGATCATCCCTGGTCTTCTCCAATCCATTAATCTGAAATAATCTATGAATAGGGATACTATATAATTACTTTAAAGACATCTCTCAGGTCATCTTTAACAAGTAAGTAAAATATGGTCTTTGGGCTTATCTAAGTAACTAAAGTTCTTTATCATTCTTGTTGGTTCCCTGTGGATCTTCTCCAAGATCCTTGGGAACTGAAACTTGGCCCAATAATTCAGTTGTGGCCTGATCACTGATCTGAACTTTATCAAAATGGTGGCCTTTGATTTATAGTGAGTATTTTTGTTAATACAACTGAATATCATGTTAGCTTCATCAAAGCTTTCTTTACATTAGTCATGAAGTTACATCGATTTCTACACAATAAGACTTCTTTCTCAACCTTTATCAGAATTGTTCCCTGTGTGTAGTACAAAAATGTTACATTGGCCTGAACAACCAATGACTTCACATTGATCAAATTAAATGTCATTTATTAACATGTGGCCCATTTCCCTAGCACTTCCAGATCTTTTTGGATTTTAAAATCAAAGTTGCTGGAAAAGCTCAGCAGGTCTGGCAGCATCTGTGGAGGAGAAAACAGAATTAACGTTTCGGGTCCAGTGACCCTTCCTCAGAACCCAGACCCAAAACTTTAACTCTGTTTTCTCCTCCACAGATGCTGTCAGACCTGCTGAGCTTTTCCAGCAACTTTGTTTTTGTTCCTGATTTACAGCATCCGCAGTTCTCTTGGTTTTTCTTTTTGGATTTTACTTTATTGCATTTCCTTACTGTCTTGTTCCTTGCACAAATTTTGATATTATGTTCTATTTGACTCCATACCCCCAGCATAATGCCTATCTCAATAATAAAGATCATGAAGTGTAAGGAGCTAACAATTGATTCCTAGAGAACGCCATTAGTAACATGTTCCGAAGCTGAGACATATCCATCAACATCAACTGAGGGACTGCAGCCAATTCAAAATCTAACATTGCAACCTTCCAATCTGTAAAGTAATTTATTCTGTAGAACTTTATTGAAGCCTTTCTTAAAGTCCAATTAAGTGACGTCTACGGGATTTCTGTCATTCATTGTTCCAGTCGCTTCCTTAGCTCATCAAATATGTTAGGCACGTTCAATTTTAACATGCTGTGTGATTAATTTCTAATGATCCCAGTGATGTGAAGGGCATCACCAATATTCCCTTCTAACAGCATCTCCATAACGGATGTCAGGCCCAGAGCTCCGTAGCTTTGATTTGTCCATTTTCTTCAAAATGATGAACTACATAAGTTAGCTTCCAGTCAAGGAAAATATCCCTAACTTCATTAAGCTTCTGAAAATATGAATAAGAGGCTCACAGAGCATTTGTTTAATAGCTTTAATCATTCTTGAAGAAATATTGCCTGGACCCAGAGACTTATCAAATTTGATCTCTCTAACAGATCGAAAATGACATACCAATAGTGCTGAGCACATTCATTACCACCAAAGCATCATCTAAAGGGCAATAGGCTGATGCAAAAAAGGCACTTAGCAGCTCTGTCATGACCTGAGAATCAGTTTGAATATTGTGGTGATGCTGTCACTTTAAGAGGTTATTTCGTCCTAGTTTCTTTTGAAGCGAGGTTATATGGCAGAGTGACTGAATTGGCTACTCAAGACCTCTTGAGTAAATAGCTTGGGAGGCTTTGGGTTTTTTCAACAACCTGAATGGATGTGGTCAGCTCTCACAGGCCACATTTCTGGGGTTTGGTTTTTTTTTAATCACAACAGAAGTCAGAAGTCTTTGGGGTCTCGAAAGAGTAGGAAGCTTCAGTGAATATCTCCTGGCTGCTACTTTCTCTGAATTTTCGTTTTATGTTTTTTTATTCTTCCTGGATTGAAGAACTGCATGTGAGAATTTTTATTTGAATTTGCCTTTTTTGCCAAGGAGTGTGCTTATGAGATGTTACTACATTGGAACAGTAAATTAGTAATAGTTAGTTATCTATTATTCTGTTAAGTTTCCAATTGGTAAGTTATTCTAAATTCCTCTATCCTTGATTGTATTTTAACTACAGTGTTTAAATGAATTATGTTTTGCTTAATGTCAAGTAGTTTGAGCAGTTGTATTGCAACTGAGGCTGTAGTCATTGGAATCAGGTGGAACTCATTAACTATGAGGTTCCCTGATTGGGTTTGTTAACCTGGGCCAATCTGGTGGCACTGGCTGACCAATATAAACAGGGATTTAGAATCTCCTCAGTTCAGGGGACTGACTCTGAGCTGGCTGGCCACAGCCAGTGTACTGTGCACAAGTAAATAAAGGGTGACTTGGGTGACAGGATACCGGTCTCTGTTTAGTTATTTCAGAGACTTTTTGTATTTGCCTTTAAAATAAGAGAACACTAGGGTCTAGTCTACTTTTAAATATGACTGCAGCAATACCAAAGATAGGAACTGAATGTTCAAAGAGTATTCAGCAATTAGGAAGGACAAGCAGCAAGTAAAAGGAGGCAACGTGGTACTGTTTGGGAGGAGTTAGAAAAAGCCAGTGGCAGCAAACATTGGTAGGAGTTGTTTATTGACCATTAAACAGCAATACAGGAAATAGTTTAAACCAGGAAATTAGAAAGTAATAACAGGTAATCATGGAGGACTTAATCTACATAAAGACTGGGTAAACCTAATTAGCATTAATGGTATAGAAGAATCTTTAGGAGAAACTTTCCTATGGCAGTGTGTTGAGGAATAACCAGAGGATGTTCTATTTTGAATCTAGTATTGTATAATAAAAAAGGGGTAATTAATAATCTTGTTGTAAAGGAGTCTTGAGAGAAAGTGACCATACTATGATGGAATTTTACATTAAATGCTAAAGTGACTAGTTTTAATTCAAAACAAGGTCTTTAAATGTAAACAAGGGAAACTATGGAGGCTGTGGTGGATTGAGAAACTGCATTTAAAGGTTATGGTTTACATGATATTAACATTCCTTTGAGGTGCAAACACCAAGCAGGAAAGGTCATCAACCATGGCTGACAAGAGAAGATAAGGATTATATTAGATCAAAAGAAAAGAATTATAAACTTGCCAAAAATGTAGTAAGCCTAGGGATTTGGAACATTCTAAAAACTGATAAAGAAAGAGAAAATAGAAAATGGAAACACGCTTGCAAGAAATATAAAAACAAATTTTAAGAGTTTCCATGGACTTTGGTAAGGCGTTTGATAAGGTTCCCCATCGTAAACTAATGGAGAAAGTGAAGTCACATGGTGTACAGGGTGTTCTAGCTAGGTGGATAAAGAACTGGTTGAGCAAGAGGAGACAGAGAGTAGTAGTTGAAGGGAGTTTCTCGAAATGGAGAAAGGTGACCAGTGGTGTTCCACAGGGATCAGTGCTGGGGCCACTGTTGTTTGTGATATACATAAATGATCTGGAAGAGGGCATAAGTGGTCTGATCAGTAAGTTTGCAGATGACACGAAGATTGGGGGAGTAGCAGAAAGCATAGGGGATTGTCAAAGAATACAGGAGAATATAGATAGACTGGAGAGTTGGGCGGAGAAGTGGCAGATGGAGTTCAATCCGGGCAAGTGTGAGGTGATGCATTTTGGGAGGTCTAATTCTAGAGCAAACTATACTGTAACCGGAAGAGCCTTGGGAAAAGTTGATGAGCAGAGAGATCTGGGAGTTCAGGTCCCTTGTTCCCTGAAGGTGGCTGCACAGGTGGATAGAGTGGTCAAGAAGGCATATGGTATGCTTGCCTTCATCGGACGGGGTATTGAGTATAAGAGCTGGCAGGTCATGTTAAAATTGTACAAGACTTTGGTTCGGCCGCATTTAGAATACTGTGTACAGTTCTGGTCGCCACATTACCAAAAGGATGTGGAAGCTTTGGAGAGGGTACAGAGAAGGTTTACGAGGATGCTGCCTGGTATGGAAGGTGCTAGCTATGAAGAGAGGTTGAGTAGGTTAGGATTGTTTTCATTAGAAAAAAGGAGATTGAGGGGGGACCTGATTGAGGTCTTCAAAATCATGAAGGGTATAGACAGGGTTGATAGAGATAAGCTTTTTCCCAGGGTGAGGGATTCAATAACGAGGGGTCACGTGTTCAAGGTGAGAGGAGAAAAGTTTAAGGGGGATACATGCGGAAAGTACTTTACATAGAGGGTGGTAGGTGCCTGGAACGCGTTGCCAGCAGAGGTAGTAGAGGCAGGCATGGTAGATTCATTTAAGGTGCGTCTGGACAGATGCATGAGTAGGTGGGGAGCAGAGGGATACAGATCCTTAGGAATTGGGCGATAGGTTTAGACAGTGGATTTGGATCGGCACAGGCTTGGAGGGCCGAAGGGCCTGTTCCTGGGCTGTAAGTTTTCTTTGTTGTTCTTTGTATATGTGAAAAGCAAAAACAAATGACACCCGGCTAAAGGCAGAGACAGGAGAATTTCTAATAGGGGATGAACAAATGCTAGTGAACCTATACAATTTTTTTTTTGTTATCAAAGCCTTAAAATAGCAGAGAACTAAGGGACAGGAGGCAGACTACCCACCTTGTACAGGCCAAATAGGAATGCATCATAAATTGCTGGCCCAGCTATTAACACCCACATTCTCTTGAATGAATCTTACAAAATGATAATTTTCTTGATAGGCTGTGTATATTGGGCAACCTGCGATTGCAATCAGAATGTATGCTGCCTTTTAAGTTTTTGTTAGGTAATGTGGATTTTTTGGAGAAATGGATTTTTTTTCCCTGTGATTTGTCACAGTCATTGGGTCTGAAATGTATTCGCATTCTGCATTGATGCAATGAATTAGAAACCAGTGAAGCCTGCGCATGAACAGGTCGAGTGTAATGGGGAGAAGGAAGAGAGGGTGAGCAGAGTAAGTGTGTGAGGGGGATGATGTGTAAGGGAAGAGAGAGTGTGTGAGGGGAGTGACATTGAGGGAAGAGAGAGTGAGAGGGATGGAGTAACTGAAAGAAGAGAGCAGCGGATGATTATCTGTGGGGCAGGGAACATGTATGGGGACTCTATTCAGGTTGGAGACTGTAGGATAGAGGATAAAAATTGTTGCTACATTGTGTTAATGCCAATGTAACACTGAGATTTTTCCCTGCAGGATCTTCACTTCAGCAGTAAATGACTAATTAATTAGACACTGGAAAGTATCCAGTGGGCAGGGCCAGCCCACCGTTCCCAATGGATGCGCAAAATGGAAAAGTCCCTAATTCAGCATGAATTAGTTATCACACTGGATGATCGCTGTGGGTAATCAAACAATGCAGTATTGATGCTGGAAAGGGAAGTATTCTGCCTTTAGTATCAGCTTTTTTGGTTGGAGCAAAGCAACGGAAACTTTTGCCTGCATCAAAACCATCCTGCACTTGTATGAAACTAATTGGCATTGGGTGACAGGTATTAATTCCTTGTGTCAAATGTTTGGAATTTGTGGTCTCTGTATCAGAAGCGAGATTGAGCATTTGTCAACCTCTTGTAAATATAATCATGTAAGAGCCAGCCCTGTGACTTCTGACCAAAAAAAAATGCTCTCAAAAATATTATGCAAATGTATAAAGTAATTAAATGAAGCAGTGGAAATGAATCTCAGCCAAAACAGAATTATTAAAAATAGAACTTAAAATCATAGAGAACACAACAAAACATGTGCTGATCAGGCCAACCTGTGACAGAATATTCCCAATGAGCTAAATTCACAAACCCTGCTCAAGGGAGCCATTGTAACAACCTGCTAGACATTTGCTGCCATTCACAAAACAGCAATTTCTTGAGCTGTGAGAAATGACGCCATAAAGGCCAATATCCCGACACCAAGTCACCCTTTATTTACATGTGCATAATACATGATACTGACCCAACTACACAAAAACCAGCTCCAAAAGACAGCAGAACCTCTGGCACACTGGTTTATGTCTATCAGCCAGGAGTCCCTGATTAGACCAGATTAACAGACCAATCAGGGAACTCATATTCAATGACATCGACCTGGCTAACATGATTACAATCACTACATCCCTTCCTCTCTAAGGGACATAGTCCTGTTTTCTGTAGCTTCTCCAGGTCTAGTTTCTCTAACTGTGCCTCGGAAACTGGCAGAGTGTACCGGACTGTAACCCACCTCTTGCGTCACCATACCTTTTACCTATGGTTTCATTGCGAAACTTTGTTCCCTGAAGTAAATTGCCATTCTCTCTTAGAGGAGGCTTGTGTCCAGCATTTGCGTTCCCAATGCCTTTTCAGCTGCCGCTGCCACCACCACACTTCGCTCCCCCCCCCCAATCAAGTTCGGGATGTGCGTAGTCTTCACCCATTAGTCTCTGTATTTGCGTGAGGGGTGTTTCCATAATCAAACAGGAACTGGGGCAGTTTGGTATCGAGTCAAGCTGTAGGTTATATCTTTAAGCCCGCCTTCAAAGTTTCGACTGCTCTTTCCACAGACTATTGGGTGACGGATGGTACGGAGCTGTCTTTACATTCTGAATGTCAGTCGATTTTAGGAAATAGTCGAATTCCCTGCTGATAGGTCATGGCCCGTTGTCTGTGACCAACACCTCCGGAAGTCCGTGCATTGCAAAAGATGCTTGCAACTTTTTAATCATTGACAAATATCATCTAAGTTGATCAGTAACCAAGTCCAGGGTTTACCTGGCCATTCCCACAAATGTGAGGGAGCTGTTTGCAGTAATTTTTGTAGTTGTTGGCACTCTGGGCACTACCCCACCAACACAGCTATGTTGCATCCAATCTTGCTCACCAGATGTAACTTCTCGCCAACATCTTCATTTTGGAAACCCCTGGATGATCCTGGTGGAGTTCAGCCAGTATCTGGCAGCAACCTTTGCGCAGGAAAATCCACTCTTACTGCCAATTGTAATATGCCATCCTCTATAGTGATCTGGTCTCGTCGGGTGCAGAAAGGTTTCAAGGCTGGATGTGATGATCCTTTTGTTTCTCACATCACCACCAGCTGTTTTAGTTTTGTCAGGACGGGAACTTCTCATGTCCACAGCCTAATCAGTGGTGACAGGAAGGGTGTCCTGAAAGTTTAAAACCAGACTCTTCCAGTGGTAGCACCACCAGTCGTATATCTGCCAGTAGGTGGTGGCTCAAGGCATCCACATTTGCCACTTGGCCTCCCAAACTGTGTTCTAATCTGTAATGATACACACTTAGAATAAGAACCCACTGCAGAATTCAAAGTGAAGCATGGGTGGCACAGTACTGTCCTCTTTAAGTAGCCTGAGCAGGACTTTGTGGCCTGTTACTATTTCAAATTTATGTCCATAAAGGTATTGGTGGAACTTTCTCCACACCAAAGATGACCTTCAAACCGTCCTTCTCCAGCAGGACATATCTTCGTTTGCCTCAGTCAAAGTCCAGGAAGCGTACGCTGTTGAGCCTTCCTCTCCACTGAGCCACTGGTGAGCCAACACTATCCCAGTACCATACAGGGTAACATCACATGTCAACACCACATCCTGCTTGGGATTGCAATGTGCTAACACCTTAGACGATGATATCTGCTTCTTCATTTCCCAAAAGTTTACATCTTGGCTATGAGACCATTTCCAAGGCTGACCCTTTCTCAATAGCAAATGTAATGGAGGCCAGTTTACGTATGAATTTTCTGTAAGAATTCACCAACCCAAGGAAAGACCTAAGTTCCAGTACAGACGTGAGAGCCAGGTCATCTTTGATCACCCTCACTTTATTTCCCAACAGTGTAACCTGATCTTGCCAATTCTGTAGCCCTGTTTAAGGTCACTTGGGTGCCTAGAACACACATTTTCCCATCCTATTACACATGTTTGAAATTTCTACAAAGGCGAACCAAGCCATCAGGCTTCACAATTTGTACAACCGGTGCTGCCCACTCCACAAACTGTACCAGTTTAATGATTCCTTCACTTTCCAGCCTCCTGATTTCTGTCTCTACTTTTGCAGGTAAGGCAGATGACAACTTGTGGATCTTGCAGAATCGTAGAATTGCTTCTTGGTCAACATGCAAGGTGGCCTTGGCCCCTTTGATAGTCCCTAGACCTCCACGAAAAAATTTCGGGTATTTAATTAGGACTTCACTCAGGCAGCCATTTTCTAATTGAGAAATGTTGAGCCAATCAGGTTGAATCTTTCTCAACCAATTTTGCCCCATTAAGCTTAGATCTGAGCTTTTTACTACAATCAGTGGCAACTGAACAAACTGCTTCTCAAAAGAGACTTGAACAAAAGTAGTAACCTTAATCTGTAAAGGTTCCTTGGGACAGGTTCTCAGACTGGCCAAAGTCTTACGTAAACTTAAGGGTTGGAGTCCAGAACAAATTTTGGTAAAAATTGGTTCCATAATCGCTGACTGTGCCGTGCTGGTATCAACCTCCATTACCACTGGGTGACTATTTAACAAGACATTTATTTTGATTGGTTCTAATCTGGACATTGCTAAGCAATTTAACTGTTCTGAACCAGCTGTAGGTGAACTTTCCAGTGTGTTCACTTTCCCGGATACTGGCCTATGAGTTGTCTAACTAAATTCAGGCCTAGTGAGACTCTTTTGCTGTCTTGAATCTACGTACCGGCAGCATATCCAATGGCCTGCTGGCTGGATCTTCAAGAAAATTTTAACTGTTTGACCAAGGCTTGGCTTTGTTTTGGGGCTTTGCCGTGGGCTCACCTGGGTTCCTATGTTCGGGATATGTGAGGCTATGCAATTGCCTTCACTCAAATGATGTTCACCAAGCTCAGCCTAGCGAGGGTGTCCACTCCCATCAGCATACCCTGTAACTCAAAAGCTCCACTTGCTGTTTTTCCCAATGACAAAGCCAGTTGTAGTGCCTGTTTAAAATCCTTTTCGGCTTTAGCTGGTAGGTGCTTTTGCATGGTCATATCATTAATCCCACATACCAAACAGTCTCTCACTATCTCAGTAAGGTTTCAACAAAAACCACATGCCTCTCCCAATCATCTTAACCTCATCAAAAATCATGATATGGATTCTCCTATTTCTCAAACTGTCAAGTAAAACTGATAGTGTCTTGGATTTAGAGGCAGCTTGGTGTCATAATGTATCTTAGCTAAATCCGTCAACTCTTGAAAGGTTTAAGTATCTCTGGTACCTCAGGGAAAGAGGTTCCTAATAACTGAAAAAGCTGCAGGTCCACATGCTGTCAGGAGATTTACTCATTGCTTTTCATCTGCCCCAGTGACAGTTTCCTGGAAAAAAAAATAACACATTCTTTCCACATCTGGGGTCCAGTCTTCGATGGCAGGATTGAATGAGTTAAGCTTCCCAAACAGCGGTATGATGCCAGAAATACTTACCCCAACTCAAAGACAACTATTGCAAATGAATCTCTTCAGGGGCATGTTTTTCTCTTGTCACCAGTAAAATAACTCTATGAAGGCTGGTATCTCATTACCAAATCACCCTTTATTTACATGTGCATAGTACATGGCACCATCCTAGCTAGCACAGACCTGGCTCACAAAGTCAGCACAACCCCTGACACTCCTGTTTGTATCTGTCCCAATCAGGTAACTCATACTCTATGAGATCCACCTGGCTAACGTCATTCCTACTCTATGCCTCTGACATTAGTCTCAGTGTCCAACCACAATCACTGCTGTGCTTTGCCTGCACTAAAGTACAATCTATGGGATGCACAGCAACAACACAATTGGTTAAGAAACTAATGACACTTCGTTTCTCTGGGATTGGTCATTGCACTGACCAGGAGATTAACCTTCAACACCTGGAGACTCCAGGTTAATTCTGTTGACAACCTGACTTCTAGGTCCCAAACTCCCACCCCACCGAGTTACACTCTTCCCAATTGAGACACGTATCACCTTTCCTTCATTCTATCCAGGCCAAATTTCAGAAACACCCTCTACCTAAGAACGTTGAGAGCAACATTACTGTAGACTTCAGTAGTTCTAAAGATTTTTGAGGATTTGGGAATGGCTTGACCAGCCAACATGGCCCACCTCCCAAGGAAAGATATTGTTTTTCTTCATAGGAATGCAATGTCAATAGAATGACATTGAAACAGACACACTGATTGCAGGTCAGAAGCTAGCTAATCAACCTATCTATACAGCATCCACTCAATCCCATTCCCTCACACTATTCCCCAAAGCCCTGGAAGGTAATTTCCCTCAAGTTCCCATCCAATTTCATTTTGAATTCTACACTTCCACCAAATGGAGAGTCAGGGAGTTATAGATCATTACCATTTACTGCATAATGGAACTTCTTCCTCACATCATGTATGTATGTATCTCCTGCCTAAAACCTTGGACTTGAGTTTTCACATCATCACCTAATGCTTTTACCTCATCTACCTTATCTAAAGTGGTGATAAAATTGCACATGTCTATCAAATTTCCCTTCAATATCCTTTCCTCACAGAGAAAACCCAAATTTGTCAACCTAACCTTATGGCTAAAACCAATCATTTCTGGAACCAGTCTGGTGAATCTTCCACGAACACTCTCATGAACTCTCAAATCATCTCTGAAGCACAGCAACAAAAACTGGATATAATCCAGATTCTAGCTGGGACCTAACCAGATATTTCACCAAAGGTTTCCTGCTTTTGTACTGAATACATCTAATTTATCATTTTTCTTTTTTTCTCTTAAGATCACTGGGCCTCACTGGACGTGGGCCTCATTGGCTGGCCTGAACTTATTGACCGTCCCTAGCTGCCCATGAAAAAGTGGTGATGAGCTGTCTTCTCGAACCACTGCAGTCCACATGCTGTAGGTTGACCCACAATAGGAACTCAACATCCAGCGGTATTCAATTTTCAGCAAAGATCGATGGTAAGGAAAGGGAGATAGGGTAGCGTTGCTGGTTAATGGTGAGATTAACACAATAGTAAGGAAGGACATTAACCTGGATGATGTGGAATCTGTATGGGTGCAGCTGTGGAACATCAAAGGGAAGAAAACAATAGTAGGAGTTGTGTACAGATCACCAAACAGTAGTTGTGAATTTAAGATGGCATCAAACAGAAAATCAGAGATGTGTGTAGTAAAGGTACAGCAATTATGGGTGTCTTCAAGCTGCATGTCTCCTAGAAATAGCAGACGCATTGGTGATCATTTTCCAGCATTCTATAGACTCTGAAATGGACTGGAGGATAACTAATGTAACCCCAATTTCTAAAAAACGATAGAAAGAGCAAACATGGATTATAGGCCAGGTAGCCTGACATCGCTGGCGGTGAAAATGCTGGAATCAGTTCTTAAGGATGTAATAACTGACCATTTGATACTCGATGGTGACAGGATTGGTCCTAGTCAGCATGGATTCACTTAAAGGAAATCATGCTTGACAAATATTCTAGAACTTTTTGAGGATGTGACCAGTAGAGTGGACAAAGTGAATCAGTGGATATTATTTATTTGGACTTTCAACAGAATTTTGACAAGGTCCCACACAAGAGATCAGTAAGCAAAATTAAAGTTCATGTTATTGAAGATGATGTATTAATGTGGATAGAGAGCTGGTTGGCAGGCAGGAAGCAAACAGTTGAAATAAAGGGGTCCTTTTCAGAGTGGCAGTTAGTAATGAGTGGGGTACCTCAGGGTTCAATGCTGGGACCCCAGCTGTTCACAATATATATTAATAATTTGGATGAAGGAATTGGATGTACTACTTGTAGATGACACTAAGCTGGGTGGCAGTGTAGGCTGTGAGGAGGATGCTATGAGGCTGCAGTGTGACTTGGACAGACTGGCTGAATGGGCAAATACTTGGCAAATGCAATATAATGTGGATAAATGTGAGGTTACCCACTTTGGTCACAAAAACAGAAAGGCAGATTATTATCTGAATGGTGGCAGTTTAGGAAAAGGTGAGGTGCAATGAAACCTGGGTGTCATGGTGGAATAGTTGCTGAAGGCTGGCATGCAGGTGCAGCAGGCGGTGAGGAAAGCTAATGACATGCCAGCCATCATAGCGAGAGGGTTTGAGTATAGGTTAGGGTTGTATTACTGTAGTTGTACAGGACCTGGTGAGGCCACACCTTGCATATTGTGTGCAGGTTCGGTCTCCTAGTCTGAGGAAGGACATTCTTGCTTTTGAGGGAGTCCAGTGAAGGTTCACCAGTCTGATTCCCCCGGATGACAGGGCTGACATATGAGGAAAGACAAAATTCAATGGGCTTGTACTCACTGGAATTTCAGAATAATGAGGAGGGATCTCATAGAAACATATAAAATCCTCATGGGGCTGGACAGGCTATATGCAGGAAGAATGCTCCCAACATTGGGCAAGTCCAGAACTATAGGTCACAGTCTAAAAGTAAGGGGTAAGCCATTTAGGTCTGAGATGAGGAAGAATTTCTTCACTCGGAGAATTGTGAACCTGTGGAACACCACAGAAAGCTGTTGGGCCAGTTCATTAGACATATACAAGAGAGAGTTGGACGTAGCCATTGTGGTTAAAGGCATCAAGGGATATGGAGAGAAAGTGGGAGTGGGGTGCTGAAATTGGATGATCAGCCATGATCATATTGAATGGTGATGCATGCTCAAAAGGCCGAATGACCTACTCCTGCACCTAGTTTCTATGTTTCTATCTAATGCTTCTGGGAGGGAGTTCCCAAATTTTGACCCAGTGACAATTGAAGGAATGGAAATATATTTCAAAGTGAGGATGGTGAGTGATTTTGAGGGGAGCTTGGAGGGTGGTGTTCCCATGTATCTGCTGCCCTTATCTTTCTATACGAATGTGGTTGTGGATTTGGAAGGTATTGTGCATTTTTGATTTTTGCAGTGCATCTTGTGGATAGTACACACTGCTGCCAATGAATGGTGATATTAGAGGGAGTGGATGTTTGTGGATGAGGTATCAATCAAGCCGGTTGCTTTGCCCTGCTTTGAGGTTGCTCATTTGAGCTGTACTCATCCAGACAAATTCCTGACTTATGTCTTGTAGATGGGGGACAAGCTTTGAGGAGTCAGGTGGTGATTTACCTACTGCAGTATTCCAAGTTTCTGACCTGCTGTTGTGGGCTAACTGTATTTATACAACTAGTCCAATTCAGTTTCTGGTCTATGGTAATCCCCAGGTTGCTAAAAGTGGGGGATTCAGAGATGTTAACGCCATTGAATGTCAAGATGTAATCATTAGAATATTTCTTTTGAAGGTGATCATCATTTGGCATTTGTGTGGCGCAAAGTTTACTTGCCCATGCCTACATTTTGCTGCATTTGAACACGGATTGCTTAAGGGTCTGAGGAGTTGCAAATGCTACTGATCATTATGCATTTAACAGTAAACATGCCCACTTATAATGGGGAATGTTGTTGCATATCTGTCTTCACACTGTCCTTGCCATCATTAGCAAAGTTTGAAATTTTACTCCTTATTCCAGAAGCCAAATCATTTCTATATTTCAAAAAAAGCACTTGTCCTAACACTGGCTTTTAGAGAACACTTTGACATAACATTCCCTAACCATCTATCATAACTCACCACTTTCTGTCCTTCAATCAGTTTATTATCTACTGTGCTCTTTCCATGAATTGCTCCCTTGCCATGATAGAGAGGCTTGAGTGTTCCATTGATGCTAAGAGTGATACATCTGGAGTTCTGTCAGAGTCAACCATGACAGTGAGGCTGGAGGGGAGGAACCTGACGAAGTACAATCCAACATAGTCCTCAAAGATGATCCAGGCAGAAAATATTTGTGTGATATCAATGGCTGCAATGGAGGGTAAAGGTTGCAGCAGTAGGGAGATCCCAGTTCTTGCAGTTTCCTTCCCATCGAACTAGACCTACCTTCTTGCAATGACAGTGTGACTACTAATGTACAAAAACACCCACAGACATACAACACAAGCCCTGAGGCAATTGGCAAGAGGTGACAGGGTCAGGATTGAGAGTTCTGGAAGCCCCTAGCCTTTAGTTGCCCAAAAATAAAAAACAGAAATTGTTGGAGAAACTCAACAGATCTGGCAGCATCTGTGGAGAGAAATCAGAGTGAAGGTTTCAAGTGCTTCCAGCATAGTCAACCCATTTTCAAATAGTTCTGGCCTCTATCATCAGGTTTTCTGTCTCCCTGTCTTACCATCATCCATGCCTTTGTCTGCCTAATTGTTTTTCAATCCCTGCACCCATTGCCTACTCCTTTATACCCTTGTCCCCCACATTTACTTTTAGCATATATAAAAACAACAGGGTTGTTGTTAATTTCCTCAATATTAACAGGAATTCCCTTCAAGCCAGTGGCTTAGATGGGACAGAATTTGTTAGGTGCTTCCAGGGAAGTTTAAGGGAATGAACCCAGTCAGGTGATCAAAATTGCTATGGGGGATAATTTTGGGAACAGTGATCATAATTTCATAATTTTTAAGCTAGTTAAGGATAACAATAAGACTGGCGTTCCGGTGAAAATGCTAAATTGGAAGAAGGCTAATTACAACAGTATTAGGCAGGAACTGCAGAAATTATATTGAGGGCTGCTGTTTGAGAGTAAATCTACATCTGATATGTATGAGTCTTTTAAAGCCCAGTTGATGAGAGTTCAGGACCAGCATATTCCTGTGAGGATGAAAGATGAGAATAGCAATATTTGGAAACCTTAGATGACAAGAGAGATTGAAAGTTTAGTCAAAAAGAAAAAGGAAGTATTTGTAAGGTTTAGGAAACTGAAATCAAGCAAGGCCCTTGGGAATTATAAAGAAAGCAGAAAATAACTTAAACAAGGAATTAGCAGGGCTAGAAGGGGCCATGAAATGTCCTGGGCAAGTAGGATTAAGGAGAATCCAAAGGTATTTTGCACAGATATTTGGAGCAAGAGGGTATGTTCACTCAGGAGGAAATTTCTGCGCTGTGCCGGAGGAAGTGGGTGAGGTCCTTAATGAGTATTTTGAATTGGTGTTCATCAAGGAGGGGGACATGGGTGATGGTAAGATTTAAGAATGGCATGATGATATTCTAGGTGATGTCAATGCTAAAAATGAGGTGGTGTTGGGTGTCTTTAAAAACATTGAGGTAGATACCTCCCCCAGGCCTGATGGGAGTCACCACAGGATACTGAAGGAGTTAAGGGAGGAGATCGCTGGACCTTGACAGAGATCTTTGTATCCTTTTTAGCCACAGGTGAGGTCCAAAAGAATGGAAAAGAGCCATTGTTGCTCCTTTGTTGAAGAAGGACAACAAGGATATTCCAGGAAATTATAGGTCGATGAGCCTTACATCAGTGGTAGGGAAATTATTAAATTACTAGGGGCAGGATTTACTTGCATTTGGAGAAAAATGGACTTGATAGGGATAGTCAGCATGGTTTTATTGGGGGGAGGTCTTGTCTCACAAATTTGATTGGGTTTTTTCAGTGAGGAAGTGATGAAAATGTTTGATGAATGTAGGACTGTGGATGTTGTCTACATGGACTTGATTATGCTTTGGACAAATTCCCTCCTGGTAGATTGATCCAGAAGAATAAGTTCATGAGATCCATGGTGAGTTGGCAAAATAGATACAAAATTGGCTTGGTCATAGAAGACAGTGGGTAATTGTGGAAGGGTGGTTTCCTGAGACCATAAGACCATAAGACATAGGAGTGGAAGTTAGGCCATTCGGCCGATCGAGTCCACTCCGCCATTTAATCATGGCTGATGGGCATTTCAACTCCACTTACCCTCACTCTCCCTGTAGCCCTTGATTCCTTGCGAGATCACCGACCTGATTGGAGATCGGTGACCAGTCGTGTTCTGCAAAGATCAGTGCTGGGATTCCTATTGTTTGTAATTTATCTGAATGATTTGATTATGTGGATGGCCTGATCAGTAAGTTTGCAGACACAAAAATTTGTGAAGTTGTAAGGAAGATTATCAAAGGATAGAGCAGGATATAAACCAGTTGGAAGTTTGATTGGAGAAATGGCAGGTGGAATTTAATCCCCAGACAAATGTGAGGTGATGCATTTGGGAGGTCAAATGCAAATGCAAAAGGAAAGTTAGTAGTAAATAGCACTGGTATACAGAGAGATCTTGGGGTGCAAGTCCATAGCTCCCTAAAAGTGGCAACATGAATGAATATGGCAGTTAAGGTGTACAGCATGCTTGCCTTCATCAGTTAGGGCACTGTGTATAAAAGTTGGCAAGTTTTGTTGCTGCTGTATAAGAATTTTGTTGGGCCACATTTGGAGTATTGTGTGCAGTTCTGGTTGGTACACTCTACGAAGGATGTGGAGGCTTTGAAGAGGGTGCAAAAGAGATTTACTAGGATGCTGCCTGGATTGGAAGCAAGGTTTTAAAAATCCATATTTATAACATCCACAACATTGACTTTCATCAATCTTCCCTGTTACTTCATCAATTGAGGGGCAGCACAGTGGTTCAGTGGTTAGCAGTGCTGCCTCACAGCGCTAGAGACCCAGGTTTGATTCCAGCTTTGGGTGGCTGCTCTTGAGGAGTTTGCGCATTCTCCCCTTGTCTGTGTGGGTTTCCTCCGGGTGCCCCAGTTTCCTCCCACAGTCCAAAGATGTGCAGGCTAGATGGATTGGCCATGCTAAATTGCTCTAAGTGTTCAGGGATGGGTAGATTAGGTGGGTTGTAGGGGGATGGGTCTGGGTAGGATGTCTGAGGGTCAGAGTGGACTTGTTGGGCTGAAGGGCCTGCTTCCATGCTGTAGGGATTCTATTAAAAAAAAAAATTTAATTGGTCAAATGCAAATATATTTTTACAAATCCATTCTGCTTCTCTCTCGTCAATTAACTCAAACTTTTACAAGTCAGATTCATAGAGTTATAAAAGTCCACAGCACAGAAAAAGGCCCTTTGGCCTTTCGAGTCTGCGTCAGTCAAAAACACCCTCATTTTCTGGCTGTTGATCCAAAGCATTGTATGCCTTGGCATCATACATGTACATTTAAATACTTAAATGTTAGGGGTTTTTGCCTCTACCACGCCTACAGGCAGTGAATTCCAGATTCTCACCACCTCCGGATGAACAAAACTTTCCTCACAACAGCTGTAAACCTTCCGCTCCTGAACTTAAATCTATTTTGACCCCTCTTCCAATGGGAAAATATCTTTGCATCTACCCTGTATGTTCCCCATAATTTTATGCATCTCAATCATGTCCCCCTCAGTTTCCTCTGCTACAAGGAAAACAATCTCATTCTATCCAATCTTTCTTCATAACTAAAATTCTCCAGCCCAGGCAGCATCCTGGTAAATCACCTCTGCGCTCTCTCCTGTGCTATCATATTCTTCCTGTGATGTCGATTCCAGAATTGTTCACAATACACTAACTGCGGCCTAAGCAATTTTCTGTACAGTTCCAACATAACCTCCCTGCTCTTAAACTCTGTGGCTTGGTTAAAAAAGGCAAGTATACCATATGTCTTCTTAACCACTTTATTCACCTGTCCTAATAGCTTAAAGGACAGATATACATGCACACCAGAGTCCCTCTGTCCTTATTCAAGAACCTACTGATCAACCCCACTACATTCAAGTCTAAATTACATATGTATATATATAAAATATATATATACCACAAACAACAAGGACCCTAACAGTGATTTCTGATCCCTGTGGAATCCCACTGGACACAGGTTTCCAGTCACAAAAACACCCACTGACTTATCACCCTCTGCTTCCCTCTGCTTCAGTCAATTATGCCTCCAATATGCCAAATTTCCTTGGATCCCAGGGCCTCTAAACTAATCTGTCTCCCATGCAAGACTATACCAAAAGCCTTACTAAAGTTCAAGCAAACTATATTGAATGCACACACATTAACATTTTGTTACCTCAACAAAAATTTCAATCAAGTTGGTCAGACATGATCTCCTCGTAGCAAACCAATGCTGACTGTCGTCTACTAGCCCCTGCCTCTCCAAGAACAGACTAGTTCTGTCCCTCAGAGTTGATTCAAATAGTTTCCATACCACTGAGGTCAGACTGACTGGCCTGTAGTTTCCTGGTTTATCCATTGCTCCTTTCTTGAATAATGGTACCACATCAGTTGACCTCCAGTCCTCTGGCACCTCCCCTGTGGCCAGAGTGGGATTAAAAACTATTGTTAACACCCCTGCTCTTTCCTCACTTAACAACCTGGGATACATTTCGTTCAGCCCTGGAGATTTATCTACTTTTAAGCCTGCCAGAGGGCTGAGAACCTCTTCTCTGTATATGCTAATTTCTTTAATTATCTCATAGGTCTTCTCCAGGTCCAATCCCAACCTCAGTCGACTGTCTCTGTGGAATTTGCACATTCTCCCTGTATCTGTGTGGGTTTTCTCCAGGTGCTCCAGTTTCCTCCCACAGGTCAAAGATGTGCAAATTAGGTGGATTGGTCATGCTAAATTGCCATAGTGTTCAGGGATGTATAGAGTAGGTACATTAGCCACAGGAAGTGCAGGGTTATAGGGTAGGGGGATGGGTCTGGGTGGGATAATCTTCAGATGGCTGATGTGGAATTGTTGGGCCAAATGGCCTGTTTGCCACACTGTGGGGATTCTACCTGCTGACTATTTATATGCCAGTTTTTAGGTTCTCTCTGTTAATGTTGTTCTATCCTTATGCTCTCCTTTTGACTCCTTTCCACTTCCCCTTTCAACTAATTGCATTTCAACTACTTCCTGCTTGAAGAATTCACCTGATTTGATACATTTTCATTTATTGTTTCATCATATCCTCTTACCTCCCTCATTATCCAAGGAGCCCTGGTTTTGATTGCCCTGCTCTCCCTCTTGTTGAAATGTCTGTCGCATGGCCCTGAATGTTTTCCTCCATGAAGATCATCCATTATTCTGTTAAAACATTTCTATTCATTCTTTGGTACAATGATATAGTGGGTAGTTCTGTCATCCCATTGAATTTATCCAATTTAGAAACACTGTTCTGGTCTTTTACCTGACTAATTCATATGATGGTCACTCCCACCCCAGTGATCTCTGACAGAAACTTGGCCCACCTCATTCCCCAGCATCAGATCAGCAATGTCTCCTTTTGAAAATAAAAGCAAAAAGATAAAAAAGATAAAGCAAAAAAATAAAAGCTGGAGAAACTCAGCAAGCCTAACAGCATTAATAGGTTTATTTCAAAGGGAATTGGGTATAAAATAGGGAGGTCTTGTAAAACTATATAAGGCATCAGTCAGACCACAAGTATTAGCACAGAGACCCTTGCTGTTTGTAACAGAAATGTGGAATTCCTCCAGTGTGGAAGTAGGCTATTTGTCCCATTGAGTCCACACCAACCCTCCAAGGAGCATCCCACTCAGACCCACTCCCCCTAGTCAAGCCCTGTAACCTTGCATTTCCCATGGCTAATCTACCTAGCCTGCACATCATGGGCAATTTAGCATGGAACCCAACCTGCACACCTTTGGACTGTTTGCAGATGACATGAAAATTTATGCTGTTATTGATGGAGATGAGGATAGTCTCAGGCTACAGTCAGATAGTGATCAGCTGGTACATTGGGCAGAGCAATGGCAACTGGAAGTTAATCCTGACAAGTGTGAGGTGACGCATTTTAGGAAATCTAATCATGGAAGGATTATATGAAATTTACCCGAGAGGGTGGTGGAGGCAGGTATTCTTGTAACATTTACAAAGATTCTGCACGAGCTCGTAAAATGCCAGGGCAGAGTAGGCTATGTACCAAGATCAAGTAAATGGGATTAGTGCACAATAACAGAAGTTGCTGGAAAAGCTCAGCAGGTTTGGCAGCATCTGTGAAGAAAAAAATTAGAGTTAATGTTTCAGGTCTGGTGACCCTTCCTTAGGACTGATGATAGCTGAGAAAATATTTACTTATATGCAGAAAATAGGGAGGGATGGCGTAAGGAGTAAATGACAGGATAAAGGATAGAGCCTGAAGAGAGAGAAGAGCAGTTGGACAGACAAAGGAGTTGATAATGATCTGGCTAGGAAGGTGAATAGCTGTTAATGGGGTCTGTTAGTAAGTAACAATAGGTAGTGTGTAATGGCAGGCTGTGATAACAAGGCCTGATGTGTTGGGTAGGGTCTAAGGTATGGGAGAGTTTTGGCTCTAAAATTATTGAACTTGATATTAATTCCAGAAGGCTGCAGGGTCCCCAAGTGGAAAATTAGGTGTTATTCTTCCAGCTTGCTTTGAGCTTCGCTGGAACACTGCAGCAAACCAGAGACAGAGATGTTGGCCAGGGAACAGGGTGGTATGTTAAAGTGGCAGGCAACCGATAGCTCAGGGTCTTTTTTGCGAGCAGAATGTAGATGTTCTGCGAGGCAGCCACCCAATCTATACTTCATTTCCCCAATGTGGAGGAGACCACATTGTGAGCAGCGAATGCGGTGCCTAGATTCTGGGAAGTGCAGGTGAAGCGTTGCTTCACCTGGAAGGTATGTTTGGGCCCATGGATAGTGGGGAGGTAGGGGGTAAATGGGCAGGTGTTGCACCTTCACTGGCTGCAGGGGAAGGTGCCACGGGGCTCTGGGAGGGTGTTGGGAGTGAAGGAAGAGTGAACCAGGCTGTGTTGCCTGTGTGGTGCCTGGGTTCAAATGGCTAAATGGCCTATTTTTGCTCCTCTGACTTATAGTCTTACAGATACAAAGTTTCAAGTACATTGTGACTTCTTCAGAAGAGAGAAGAGGAAATGCGATGGGCTTTATCCTGTTGAAAATGGGGAGGAACCTTAGGAACAGAAGAGCAGGTCAGGGAAAGGTTATTGGGATCAAACATATCATAGAGCAAAAGTCAAAGGGAGTAGTGATGTGTAGACCACTGATAGATCTTAGATAGTAACAATAAATAAATAACAGCTGAATAAAATGGGCTCTGACTGAAAGCAAAACTATGACAAATGCTATTAAACCAGAGGATAGAATTTACGATTTGAAGTTGTTCATCTCGGCGTTGACTCCTGAAAACTATAAAGCATCCCAATGGAAAATGTGGTTTGTTCCACCAGTTTGTGCTGAGCTCCAATGTAATGCTGAAGCAGGACTAGGACAGAAGTGTTAGCATGAGAGCATGATGGTATATTGAAACAGGCAGTGACCAGAAAGCTGGAATAAATCTTACAGATAGAGTGGGTGTGTACTGCAAAGCGATCGCGTAGCGTGAGCCTGATCTCCCCTTTGTACAGGCAGCTACGCTGTCAAGAAAGCCTCCTTCCTAAATAGACCAAGAAAGTACTGACCAAGTGTTCCCTGAACACATTTTAGAAATTTCTCGCCATCCTTTGCCTTTGTTCTAATCTTCTCCAAATTGATGTTTGAGTAAGTAATTAATACTTTTATCACTCTAAACTCCTTGCACATATATGATGTCCTTGGATATTTGCTTCAATGGCTCTCTTGCTGTTTAAAGATTTGTAGAATGTCCCCCTAGGCCCCGACTCTTTGTCTTGTGATCATTTTTGCTTCCAGCTCTAACTAAATGGAAAGCGAAAGAACTGTGGATGCTGTAAATCAGTAACAAAAACAGAAATTGCTGGAAAAGCTCAGCAGGTCTTGCAGCATCTGTGGAGACCTATCAGAGTTAACGATTTGGGCCAAGTGACCCTTCGTCAGAAGTTCAGAAGGGAAGCTGTCTGTGATATACATGAACAAATTAGCATTGAGAGGGAGGAGGTTTTTGCAATTTTAGCATGCTTGAAAGTGGATAAGTCACCTTAGATGAGGGTAATGTAGTTGGCGTAGTCTACATGGACTTCAGTGAGACATTTAACAAGGTCTCACATAGCAGACTGATTAGCGAATTAAGACCCCATCGGATCCAGGACAATTTGGAAATCCAAAAGCTGGCTTACTAACGGGAAGCGGAGTATAATGGTTAGGAGAATGATTATGTGACTGGGAGCCTGTGTCAGTCCTGGATGCCTTGCTGTTTGTTGTGTATTTTACTGATTCGGACATGAATGCAGGGGTATAACAGTAAGTTTGCCGATGACACAAAAATTGGTGGTATGGTAAATAGTGAGGAGGATAGCCTTAGATTACAGGATGATATAGACAGGGTGGTCAGATGGGCTGAGTGGCAAATGGAATTTAATCCTGAGAAGTGTGAGGTAATGCATTTTGAGAGAACAAACAGGGAAGGGAGTATATGGAAAGTACAGGACCCTGGGAAGTACAGAAGATCAGTGTGACCTTGGTGTGCATTTCCATAGATCCTTAAAGTTAGCAGGACAAGCAGATAAAGTGGTTAGGAAGGCATATAGAATAATTGACTTTATTTGTCAAGGCATTGAATACAAGAGCAGGGAGGTTATGATGGAACTGGTTAAGACGTTATACCAGAGCCAGACTACTGTGTATATTTTGGTCACCACACTATAGGGAGGATGTGATTGCGCTGGAGAGGGTGCACAAAAGATTCACAATAAGTTGTCTAAGTGAGAATGATTCATCAATGAAGAGAGACTCGATAGGCTGGGACTGTTATCCTCAGAATAGAGAAGACTGAGGGGCCACCTGCTAGAGATGTACAAAATTATGAGGGATATTGACAGAGCAAATAAGGATAAATGTTTCCCTTTCAGAGAGGGACCAATAACCAGGTGCACTGTTTTAATCTAAGGAGCAGGAGGTTCAGGGAACAGCTCAGATTTTCTTTCTCCCCCCAGAGTGTTGTGAATGTTTGGAACTCACTGCCTAAAAGGGTGTTGAGTTGGGAACCCTCAGGACTGTGAAGTAGTATTTAGATGAGGTCTTGAAACGCTATAGAAAACAAGGTTATTGCCAAATGCTAGGAAATAGGATTAGAATAGATAGATGTTGGATCATTGGTGTGTATATGATGGACTGAGGGGCCTTTTTCCTTTCTATAGTGATTCTCTAAGCAGCTCTGCTATCTTTGCCTGTCGCTATCTTCTTGGAAAAGTTTGAACATCAAGAATCATAACCGCACAAGCCAAATAGAGACATGCCAGAGAATTCCTGGAGGCCTGGTATTCTAACTGGGACTCCACCAACAAATACATTGAATTAGATACTGTGTATAAACCACTGAGAAACAGAACCAGAAGTAATACCAGCCACCCCAGCAAACTGAGGCACATAAATAACAAGCAGGACAGAACACTGACACTTCACTGGAGGTGCACTGATGATGTTACCGAGCAGGGTGATGAAACGTTTGCAACCAAACACATCAGTTTGGCAAGCGTGTCCATAACCTCGTCCACAACCCGAGCTGCAAATCTTCTTGAAAACATCAAGAACTGTTGTAACTGTTGAACTTCACCATGTATCCATTAGAACTATTACATTATAGTCATCCATGCGTGTTTGTGCCCATAATTCACCAACCTTATTCGCAACAGTGTGTATGTCTCCATACCTGCAATATAAACCTGTTGTTTTTAGTCCTTCTTAGTCTGCTAATATGAGAGTGTTCTATTCCCTTGTATCTGATATTGTCACTACTTTAGTTTTAATTCATCATTCATAGGATGAGGTCAGCACTTGAATATTGTCCGGGACTTGCTGCAGTTGGACATGTGCTGCTTCCTTATCTGAGGAGTTGTAAATGATGCTGAACATTGTGCAATCATCAGTCAACATCCCCACTTCTGACCTTATGATGAAAGAAATATCATTGATGGTTGGGCCTAGGGCACTACCTTAAGGAAATCCTGCAGAGATATCCTGGAGCTGAGATGGTTATATACCTTATTTGCTCCTCCTGTATGTTGGTGCCCATCCCCTGACAATTTGCTTTAAATCTTCCTGAACACAATAATGAAACTCCCAATGAATACTTTGGTCCTAGTTTTCTTGAGGTACAACCTACAATTTTTGAAGAGATGCTGCTGCCCCAGAACCAGTTGCAGTGCTCCAAGAATCTCAAGTGTTCCCTCCTGTACCATTGTCTCAAGTCACACATTGATCCTCCCCATATTCTTATTTCTAATCTGGAAAGTGCATGACATTTTGAGGTGCTACTTTTGAACTTCCATTCATACATCTGACAATCTGACTGTAGGACCCCAATATCTGCTTGCTCTGTATCTATGGTACTGTGAACACCTAAAACTTCTGGCTCATTCCCTTCCCCCTGCAAAATATTCTAAACCTTCTCCATATACCATTAACCTGAGACCAGTGCCTCACAATGACTAGTCATGTCTATACCAATAGAATCTCATATAACAACTGCATTTCTACAATTTCCTGTTTCCCCACTGCAGTCATTTGCCCATTGGCAACAAAATCTGGACTACACTCCTTCAGGGTATCATCAATCCCAGCAATCACCTATTTAGACTACAACGTTGAGAGGGACACCCCCACATTATTTGAGAGGTCCTAATGAAAGCACTTAGCGTATGAATCCTGAAGGTCACTACCCTTGCTTCTGGTGGGACTCCCTTATTAGCAGAGTTGAGCTCATGAGTTTCAAATAATCTAAATGCAGGTCAAGTAGATGAAATTTTCTGTATTAATTTCCATGTTTGAATGACAGAGATTCGGGACGCATTCATGAACGGTGTCCTGTGTTTTATTCGGACAGGCTTGGCTTTGTTCTGTTGTATAGCCTCAAAACTCATCAGCAATTCAGTATTACTTGACAGTGGTTTACTTGAGAGATTGGTGTCAGATTTAGAGTATTGTGATTATAGCATAGGTAGAAGTGTGAAGGAAGCTGGGATATGTCCATTATCAAGCTCTGGGCAACCTGTACACATTGGGCTATGGTAAGGTCCAATACCTCAGGTGACACATTGCTATGGCAAGCTGATCTTGTTAGGATCAACAATTTCACTGTTGCCAAATCCTTACGGATGGAAGTTTTGAAATTGCCATGGATTGATATTGCCTTCTTGCGGCTAGACTACAACATTTACATCTTTCCTGCTGGCTTTGCTCTATTTGGTGCTGTGTTTTTCATTCACTAATGATTGAAAATAATTTCAATATTGAGGCACAACTATTTACCTGGAGATGTACTGGGAGTAGTGGAACAGGTGGAAGAGGGGATTCCTGACCTTCTGCTGGCCACGTTGATACACTTCCCATTGCATGAAGGCTCTGTCTGAAGCATTGAAAAGTTTTGAAAGTAGAGAGTATGTCTGAAGAATTTTCATCGTTTGATACCTTTCGGTAGTTGCAATTGACAGAATTTGTTTGGCTGTTTCCCCACTTCTGCATAAGGAGTTTGCAGCAGCCAACACCAGTTCCAAGGCAATTGAGACACAGTCACATATGTTGCCTTTCACTGGGTATTGTTGGGAAGGATTCCTTAAGGCCATAAGACCATAAATGGCCTTAAGGCCATAAATGGGATTAGTATAATTTGGTCAGTGTAGACATAGTGGGCTGAAGGGCTTGCTTCTATGCTGTCTGGCTCCATGACTCTGTACGAGGTAACCTGCCTCCTTATGAAAGATGGAGCAATATCAGCTACTGGTTTTGGTCAGTTGCTTTTTGTAGATTTCCAGCAGCCAGTGACAATTCTACAGTTTTGTTGAACATTGAATTCAAGATCCTGGCCTGAGGCAGCTTTCCTAAATAAGACACTTATCTAACTACTAAATAACATAGGGCTAGGGCAAATGTCTCTATTGTTTTGCTATGGCAACATATATCAAGTTCTTGGTTTGCATCTTCATTGCTCAGATGAAAGGATATGGCATTTTTCAAGATGACCCACAAACTAATAACAAAGTATCTACTGTAGTTAGCTCACTAGCACACTGGCAAAGGACTTCTGTGTTATGTTTAACAAGTGATCCCAAGATAAACAAATCATCAGTGTACAGAAAACTTCTGGTGGGCCAGTCATTGGCATAAATATTGAACAGCATGACTGTAAAAACACTACCTTGAGGTAAACCTTTTTTTCTGCCTGCACCATCTGTTCTGCCGATGAACCATCTGTTAATCAGATTTCTCAGCTCAATCTGATATTGCAGGTTACATAGAGTAACTTCTATGCAAGAAACACAATTATTGTATAATATGCAGTAGATAAATTCCTGTGCCTGTAATTAGTTCTGTTTTGTGATCATCCTCAGCATACTTGTCTGAGATTTAGGAGTTAGTGCGTGCAGGATTTCTGTGGTTGAAACTCCACATCGTCAGGGCTGAGCTAATCATCTGCAAAGGGGTCAATGCATTTAAGGATGAATCTCTACAGTAATAGCCAGGAAGTGAGACTGTGGTGCTGTCAGCCTGCAGGGTCTTTGCCTGACTTCAGGATTGTCTCTATTCTTCCTCATCTCCATCATTTAGCAATTTTGCTGTATAATGGAGAATAGGATAGTGAGAAACATCGAAAAGCCACAGGTCCAAAATTTGTTCGTATAAAATATTGTCAAGTCGAGCTGCTTTGCTTTTTTCATTACCTTGATACCTCTGGACGAGGAGTACTTGGTTCAAGTCCCTCCTCCTCCAGAGGTATATAGTAATATCTCTGAACAGGCTGATTAGAAAATATCTAAACCATGCATTATGAATTCAGAACCTTTTGTTGATAGTGGGTATTTTGCCTTGCCGAGACAAGATGTAGGCCCCTTCAGTTGTCCAGAGGATTTTATGGGTGACATAATCAAGGTTGGGCTTTTGTGACTTTGTTTCCGCTCTTCTATTCTTTTCTGCTGCGATCTGATATATCTGTCCACTCAATCAATTCCTATCACTTCTTTTAATTCATGCCTGATGTAACATCAACAAACCTTTCTCCAGTTTCCAGAGAGTGCTCCTTCCAAATGGATCTGTCCAGAAACAGCCAGAAAAGTCTTCAGAGAGGTCTTTACAACCTGAGTCGATTAAAGAGTGCTCATTTGTCCAGTGGTATCAGGAATGTTATTTCTAGAGGAGATTTTCAGTAGAGAAAAATAATTTTCAGATGAAGGAAGGATGGTTGTGGTTGCAACATCCAGGTCAATGAAGAATCTCTCCATTTTCTCTTTTTGAAATTATAACATAGACAAAACAAGGAACAATTCATTGTCATGCCTGTTGTATGTTGTTGGGGGTTTGGGATATGTTCCATAACATAGATCATAGAACATAGAACAGTACAGCACTGTACAGGCCCTTCGGTCCACGATGTTATGCCGAACTTTTACCCTAAACCCAAGGTCTGTCTAACCTCCACCCCTACCTTATACGATCATCCATATGCTTATCTAATAGCCGCTTAAATGCCCTGTATTCTGCTTTCAAGTTTGTCCTTCCAGAATGAATCACCTCACACTTTTCAGGGTTAAACTCCATCTGCCACTTCTCAGCCCAGCTCTGCATCCTATCAATGTCCCTTTGTAAACTAGAACAGCCCTCCGCACTATTCACAACTCGACCCACCTTCGTATCATCCACGAACTTAATAATCCACCCTTCCACTCCTACATCCAGATCATTCACAAAAATCACAAATAGAAGAGGACTCAGAACAGATCCTTGTGATATACCACTCAGAACTGAGCACCATGTTGAATATTTTCCGTCCACTATCACCCTTTGTCTACTAACGGTCAGTCAATTCTGAATCCAATCTGCCACATTTCCCCCTATCCCACGCCTCCTTACTTTCTGCATGAGCCTGCCATGGGGAACCTTATCAAACACTTTACTTAAATCCATGTATACTACATCCACTGCTCTACCTTCATCCACGTGTTTGGTCACCTCTTCAAAGAATTCAATAAGGTTTATGAGGCATGATCGACCCTTCACAAATCCATGCTGACTATCACGAATCAAACTATGCCTATCCAACTGATCATAAATCCTGTCTCTCAGCGCCCTTTCCAATAATTTGCCCACTACTGATGTAAGGCTAACTGGCCTGTAATTTCTGGGGTTATCCCTATTCCTTTTTTGAACAATGGAATGACATTTGCCTCTCTCCAATCTTCCAGCAATATACCCGTGGGCAGTGAGGACGAAAAGATCATCGCCAAAGGCCCTGCGGTCTCTACCCTCGCTTCCCATAGAATCTTTGGATAAATCCCATCAGGCCCAGGGGACTTATCTATCTTCAAGTTTCTCAAAATTCCTAGTACATCTTCCTTACTGACATCCACCTCCTGTAGCCTACCAGCCTGTTTCACACTGTCCTCCTCTACAACTAGGTCCCTCTTAGAAAAGTATTCATTAAGGACCTCTCCTATCTATTTAGGCTCCGTGCACAAATTCCCTTTACAATCCTTGATCAGCCCTACCCTTTCTCTGGTCATTTTCTTATTCCTCATGTACATGTAAAAAGCTTTGGCGTTTTCCTTGGTCCTATCTGCCAAGGTTTTCTCGTGCCCCTTGTAGCTCTCCTAAGCCCTTTCTTCAGCTCCTTCCTGGCTAACTTGTATCCCTCGAGAGCCTTTTCTGATCTTTGTTTCCTAAACCTTATATAAGCATCCCTCCATAAAAATCTCCTCACATTATCCAGCTATACAAGTAGAGATATGAACACCAAATCCAGGTTGTGACACTGCAAAAGTTTGGTCATTTTCCATCATTAGTGGGAAACACTGGCCTGTCTCTTGGCAGCTTTCAACTAAATCTCTGTCCTTATTTGTTTCTACTGTGTGCTGTGGCTTCTTTTTTTTTTACATTTGTTCATGGAGTGATAGTGTTCCTGGCTAAACCAGCATTCACTGTTCAAGAAGATGGTGGTGAGCTTCTTGAACCACTGCAATCCATGGGTAGACCACAATGCTGTTCAGAAAAGAGATCCAGCTTTTTGATGGTGTAACAGTGAAGTTATAGCAATATAGTTTGAAGTTAGAATGGAGTGTAGCTTTCAGGGCAACTTTATGGTGTTCCTAAGTACCCACTGCCCTCATCCTTCTAGGTGGTAGAGATCGTGGGATTATAAGTTGCCAATCATAATATTCACCTGTTTATCAGTAAAAGCATCTGAGAAACTTTACTTGGGGCTTATATTTATCGCACTGACTAATTCTCATAAGCTGGATATTAAAGACTTCAATGTTTTGACATGGCAAATTTATCAACAGCAACTGCAGTCCAAATGAAATCTGCATTTGTATTCTGACCATGGGGACTCTCTCTCTCTCCTTCTGTCTCTCTACACCACAAAATATGTTGCTGGCAAATATTTTGAACAACCTGTTCAAATATGTCATGACACACTCCTGGACCAGGATGGACTTGAACCTGGGCCTCCTGGTCCAGGTCAACGCTTCTTGCGCAAATGTCAGATGGGAAATGTTGTTTTAGTGTTGAAAGACCCTAAATGCTGGCTAAGATAATAGTCACCAGGATAGTCAATAACCTAATCAGAGCTCAAGCATCTGATATCATTGCCAGCCACAACATGAACCTAAGAACATTCTAATTAGGAGTAGGAGTACTCCATTCAGCTCCTGTAACATGCTCTGTCATTCAGTTAAGATAATGGCTGATCTGGTTGTGGTCATTTCAATCACATTTTCACCTACCTCCAAAAACTCCGTTGTTAGCCAAGAATGTATCAAAGTCAGCCTTAAAATAGTCAATGTTCCAGCTTCCAATGTCCTCTAGAGAAGACAGTTACAAAGAGTCATGACTCTCAGAAGAAAATTCTCCTCATCAATGTCTTAATTAGGAGACCCCTTATTTTTAAACTCTGTTCCCTTATTCTAGTCTCTCCCACAAAGGGAAACATTCTTTCAGCATTTATCCTTGGAGTCCAAATCCTCTATGAATGTACGTCTCAATATGATCACCTCTTGTTCTAAACCCCAATGGGTACAAATCAGATCTGTCCACTCTCATGAGATTAAACTCCACCTAGGTATTTATTGAGTGAACTTTCTGAATCTGGTTTGAATACAAGTTGGCCTTGTTTTGACTTTGATTTCAAACTGCATTCTCATGTTGGGAAGTCTGGGTGGCATAAAATTGTGATGTGAATGCTCCTTCTGTAATCCCTCGGTTCCTAAGCAAAACCAGAGGTAAATTCAGAATACCATGGCTTAATACCAAGATGGCAGTGGATGAGGCTACATTTAAGCGGGCAGTTAGAGCTTCAGTTGATGATGCAATGGAAAGATTATCCATGAACTTTTCTGCTACAAACTCAATCTCAAACAAACTCCATTCTCAATTTCACCCACTATCATCTCATCCGATTAAATATCCTGTACCATTGAGGAGGTTTCTGTTGGAATACTCCTGGCCTGTACCTGAAGCATCTCTTCCTTGAAGCTCATGTATTGTTTTGTGACAGTTTTTCATGTCAATCTCCTGTTTTAGGTTAAATCATTTCTCATCACCAGATCTCAAGGTTCAAATTCCCTTCCCTGCCTGCAAACACCTGAATTCTATTGAACAGAGAAACTAAATGAGACAGATCAAGAATGAATGAGAGACAGACAGAAAGTAGAGAGGTATCAACATTGAATACGATAAACCAGAAAGAGAAGGAGCCATTTTTATTGCCGCGTTATGTGCTAAAGATCCTCTGAAGTGGCCAGGATGATATCTTGATCTGATACTGCTTTAATTCCTATTGACACAGAATTTCGAAATTAACTCAGTTGAAGAATTCACAGAACACAACTGCACTGGAGGATCACTCAAAGGTCGACTGCACTTAAAATGTCTGGTAGCTGTCACTAACAAGATTGCATACCATTTTGACTGATAATTCTTCAAAAAAGTCTAAGTTAGCTAAGGTGTCTTACGACACCCACCTGAACAGGAGGAAGAAAGAAATTACTTTTTCTGAAGACATTTTCTGAAATTTTTCTGAAAAAGGGTCTAGGCCCTAAACATCAGCTTTCCTGCTCCTCTGCTGCTTGGCCTGCCGTGTTCATCCAGCTCTACACCTTGTTATCTAAGAAAGAAATGACTGATGGTTTTGAGCACAATTTAAAGGGATATAATGTGAGACTTGGAAGAATTGTAAACTGTGAGCAGGACAGCATTGAATTCCAGAAGGTCAGTGACAAGTTACTGGAGTGCGGAGGTAGGTACTACATGAGAAGGATGACACTCAGAAATCAAGAAACTACAAACCAGTCAGCCTAACATCTGTGGTGAGGAAACTTTTGGTGTCCACAATCAAGGAGAGGGTAACTGATCAGCTTAATCAGGAAGTTAATCTTTTAATCAGGAAGAGTCAGCATGGATTCATGAAGCGTAGATCATGACTGACAAATCTCAGCAATTTTTTTGAAGAGTTCTTAAAGTTGGAGCGACAAAGGTACATTGATAGGTGTTGTTTATACGGAATTCCAGAGGGCTTTTGATAAAGTCCCACACGAGAGACTGTTAGCTAAGATGGAAGCCCATGGAATTAAAGGTAAATTACTGACACAGATAGAAATTTGGTTGAGTGACAGGAAACAGACAGTTGGAGTAATGGGTAAATAGTCAAATGGTGGGACATGATCAGCGATGTCCTGCAGGGATCTGTGTTGGGGCTTCAATTATTCATAATATTCATTAACAACTTGGGTAATGGCACTAAAACGTCAAATATCCAAATTTGCTGAGAACACAAAATTGGGCAGCATTGTGGACAGTGTTGACGACAGTATAAAATTACAACAGAATATCAATAGATTAGGTGAATGGGCAAAGCTGTGCCAGGTGGATTTTATCTACGTGATAACCTCACATAGTGATCAAGCAAATCATAATAGCTTCATGAAAGAGAAGTTATGCCTGACAAATTTAATAGAATTCTCTTGAATTCTCAGAAGGCATTTATTAAGAGACCCCAAATTAAGCTACTTAAGAGGGAGATCATTTTCAGGATGGCAAACTGTAAGTAAAAGTGTTCGATGCTGGAGTGACAATTATTTATTTCCCTTTATTCATTAAAGGGATAAGGGTGTCGCTGGTCAGGCAGCATTTACTTCCCATCACTGATTGCCGAGAGGGCAGTTCAGAGTTCTGGAGTCACATGTAGGCCAGACCAGGCAAGGATGGCAGTTTCCCTCCCAAAAGGACATTGGTGAACCAGATGGGTTGTGCCCCCAATAATGGACAATGGATTCATGATCATCATTAGATTCTTAATTCCAGGTATTTATTGAATTCAAAACCCACCATATACCATGGCAGGATTTGAGCCCAAGTCCCCAGAACATTATCTGGATGAACAGTCCAGCGATAATACCAGTAGGCCATTGCCTCCCCACAATTATTTGACATGTGTATTAATTATTTGGATAAGGAAGGTGGTTATACAGTTGACTAGTTTGCCAATGACACAAAAGTGGGTGAGCAGTCAAGGGTTCAGATGCAGAATCACAGAAGAAGGCCCTTCAACCCATCAATAGCATTCAAAACAATGATCTAACTGTTCTAATCTCATTTTCCAGCCCTTGGCTGATAGCCTGGTATGCTTTGGTATTGCAAGTGTACATCTAAAGCCTTCTTAAACATATAAGGGTTTCTGCCTCTAACACCCCTGCAGGCAGTGCGTTCCAAATTTCCATCACCCTCTGGGTAAAAATTTCGTTGCTCATATCCCTAGTACATCTCCTGCCCCTAACCTGAAATCTGTGATCCCGGTCATTAATCATTCCAGCAAGGGACGATCGTTCCATCTCACCTACCCTGTCTATGCAACTCATAATTTTATAAAGTTCAATCATATCTCCCCTCAGTCTCCTCTGCTACAAATGGCAGTCCATCCAATCACTCTTCATAATGGAGCCAGAGTGTTGAGGAGCCAGAGTGTCGACAGGCAGGTAAGGTTGTTTTTTCCTCCAGTACAAAAACTTACCTCGTGGCAGCAGCACGAGCCAGACTGTCGATGGAAAGATAACTTTGTTTTTTCCTCCAGTATAAAAACCTACCTTGTAGCAGCAGAAGCCCTCTTGTTTTCAGCAGCGGGTGTGTGGAGAGAACGCGAGCCAGGAAGGAACTGATATACTCATGCTAGATAACAAGCATGGGGCTGGATGAACACAGCAGGTCAAGCAGCATCATAGGAGCTTGACGTTTCGGGCCTAAACCCTTCATCAGAAATGGGGGAGGGGAAGAGGGTTCTGAAATAAATAGGGAGAGAGGGGGAGGCGGATATGCTCATGCATTGGCTAAACCCGAAACACTGCATGTGTAGTATCTCCCACCCATCCTCCTCCTCTAACCAAAACAAAACTGTGTGGAGGGTCGGTAAGGTAAGGCTTTTTTTTAAATTCTTCTGGAAATCTACAGAAGAGGGACTGGAAGCTAGGGCAGTTGCATGCTCCTCTTGCAGCATGTGAGAGGTAAGGGTCACTGCCGGTGTCCCCTCTGACTTCACCTGCGAGAAGTGCACCCAACTCCAGCTCCTCAAAAACCGCGTTAGGGAAATGGAGCTGGAGCTGGATGAATTCCGAATCATTCGGGAGGCTGAGGGGCTGATAGAGAGGAGTTATAAGGAGGTGGTCACACCCAAGGCACAGGAAAAAGGTAGCTGGGTTACTGTCAGGAAGGGGAAAGGGAATAGGCAGACATTGCTAGGATCCCCTGTGGCTGTTCCCCTCAATAATAAGTATACTGTTTTGGATACTGTTGGGGTAGACGACCTACCAGGGGAAGGCCATAGCGGACAGGTCTCTGGCACTAAGCCAGGCCCTGTGGCACAGAAGGGAAGGGGGGAGAACAGGAGAGCAATTGTAGTGGGGGATTCGATAGTAAGAGACACAGGCAGGTGGTTCTGTGGACGCGAACGAGATGAAAGGATGGTATGTTGCCTCCCAGGTGCCAGGGTCCGTGATGTCTTGGATTGTGTCTTCAAGATCCTTAAGGGGGAGGGTGAGCAACCAGCAGTCATGGTACACATCGGTACCAATGACGTAGGTAGAAAAAGGACAGAAAATGTGAAAACCGAGTACAGGGAGTGAGGCTGGAAGCTGAAGTCCAGGGCAAACATGGTAGTTATCTCTGGATTACTGCCAGTGCCACATGATAACGAGGTAAGAAATAGGGAGAGAGTGCAGCTAAACATGTGGCTACAGGGCTGCTGTAGGAGGGATGGCTTTCTTTTGGTGGATATTTGGAGCACATTCTGGGCAAGGTGGGACCTGTACAGTAAGGATGGGTTGCACATGAACCAGAAGGGCACAAATATCCTGGGAAGGAGGTTTGTTCGAGCTGTACGGGATGGTTTAAACTAGATTGGCAGGGGGTGGGGAATTGGATTTATAATTCAGAGGATGAGGTGTTCAGCCTTCCAACAGACACAACAGGGAGTGAGGTTGTTTATAAAGAAATGCGGTCGATGGAGCATAATTGTGGACACAGAGATGGTTTGAGGTGTGTATACTTCAATGCTAGAAGTATCAGAAATAAGGCAGATGAACTTAGGGCATGAGTCGGTACTTGGAACTACGATGTTGTGGCCATTACAGAAACTTGGGTACTCAGGGAGAGGAATAGTTGTCGGAAGTTCCGGGATTTAGGTGCTTTAAAAGAAATGGGGAGGGTGGAAAAAGAGGTGGGGGAGTGGCATTGCTGGTCAGGGCTAGTATAGCAGCTGATCTTTTCGTCCTCACTGACCACGGGTATAGTGCCAGAAGATTGGAGAGAGGCAATTGTCATTCCATTGTTCAAAAAAGGGAATAGGGACAACCCCGGAAATTACAGACCAGTTAGTCTTACATCAGTGGTGGGCAAATTATTGGAAAGGGCTCTAAGAGATAGGATTTATGATCCCTTGGAAAGACATAGTTTGATTCGTGATAGTCAGCATGGATTTGTGAGGGGTAGATCATGCCTCACAAACCTTATTGAATTCTTTGAAGAGGTGACCAAACACGTGGATGAAGGTAGAGCAGTGGATGTAGTACACATGGATTTAAGTAAGGTGTTTGATAAGATACCCCATAGTAGGCTCATGCAAAAAGTAAGGAGGCGTGGGATAGGGGGAAATGTGGCAGATTGGATTCAGAATTGACTGACCCTTTGTAGACAAAAAGTGATAGTGGATGGAAAATATTCAACATGGTGCTCAGTTATGAGTGGTGTATCACAAGGATCTATTCTGGGTCCTCTTCTATTTGTGATTTTTGTAATTGATTTGGATGAAGGAGTGGAAGGGTGGATTAGTAAGTTCGCGGACGATACGAAGGTGGGTCAAGTTGTGGATAGTGCGGAGGGCTGTTCTAGTTTACAAAGGGACATTGATAGGATGCAGAGCTGGGCTGAGAGTAGGCAGATGGAGTTTAACCCTGAAAAGTGTGAGGTGATTCATTCTGGAAGGACAAACTTGAAAGCAGAATATAGGGTTAACGGAAAGATTCTTGGCAGTGTGGAGGAGCAGAGGGATCTTGGGGTTCATGTCCACAGTTCCCTGAAAGCTGCCACCCAGGTGGACAGAGTTGTTAAGAAGGTGTATGGTGTGTTAGCTTTCATTAATAGAGGGATTGAGAGCTGTGAAGTTATGCTCCAGCTATACAAAAGCCTGGTTCGGCCACATCTGGAGTATTGTGTCCAGTTCTGGTTGCCTCATTACAGGAAAAATGTGGAGGCATTGGAAAAGTTGCAGAGGAGATTTACCAGGATGTTGCCTGAAATGGAGGGAAGGCCTTACGAGGAAAGGTTGAGAGAGCTAGGGCTTTTCTCTTTAGAACGACGAAGGATGAGAGGTGACTTGATAGAGGTGTACAAAATGATCAGAGGTATGGATAGAGTAGACAGCCAGAGACTTTTTCCTCGGGTGGAGGTAGCTTTTGCGAAAGGGCATAGTTTTAAAGTGAGTGGAGGTAGATACAGGGGAGATGTCAGAGGTAGGTTCTTTACTCAGAGACTGGTAGGGGCATGGAATGCCGAAGAGGGTAGTGGAGTCGGCCTCATTAGGGGCATTTAAGCTGCTATTAGATAGGCATATGGATGATAGTATAAGGTAGGGGTGGAGGTTAGATAGACCTTAGGATTAGGGTAAAAGTTTGGCACAACATCATGGGCTGAAGGGCTTGTACTGTGCTGTACTGTTCTCTGCTCTATGTTCTATAATTAAAACACACAAGCCCAGGCAACAGCCTGGTAAATCTCCTCTGCAGCTTCTCTAGTGCTATCACATCCCTCCTTCAACAATGATTCCAGAACTGCACACTAGCTGTGGCCTAACAGATGTGTTGTGGTTGGTTAGCTCGCCGAGGTGGTTCTTTGTTCCACAGCCGTTTAATTCTCCTGCTGGGTAACATCATCAGTGCAGCCTCCGATGCGGTGCTGTTGTGTTTTCCTGCCTGATATTTAAACGCTGCGGTTCATTGAGCTGGGTTACCTCATTTTCAGTTTTCCTTTGTAGTGGATTGTACATAGAGTCTAGCTCTTTTTTGATGGCCGCCTTAGTGGAGAACCAAGCTTCCAGGAATTCCCGTGTTTGTCTCTGCTTGGCCTGTCCCAGGATCCTGGAGTTATCCCAATCAAACTGGTGGTTTTCCTTATCCATGTGGATGGAGATGAGTGAGCATTGGTCATGTCTTTTTGTTGCTAGTTGATGTTCGTGTAGCCTCGTGGCTAATTTTCTTCCTGTCTGTACAATGTAATGTTTGTCACACTCCTTGCAGGGAATCTTGTACATGACATTGTTCCCGTCCATAGTGGGTAACAGGTCTTTGGTTTGGGTTTGGAGTTGGCATAGGGTGGAAGTGGGTTTGTGTGCTACTCTGATGCCCAGTGGTTGTAGGAGACTTGTGGTCAGTTCAGATGTTTTCTTGATGTATGGTAGCATGATAAGTGTGTCGGGGCGTGCAGTACCTTCCCGTTGTTGTTCATGTGATAGGCATCATCTGGCCCAGTTGTTCGGGTATCCATTGTCCTTGAATACTTGGAAGAGGTACTCTTCTTCTTTTTGGCGTAGTTCCACATTGCTGCAGTGTGTTGTTGCTCGGTTAAATAGTGTTTTCACACAACTTCGTTTGTGGGTGTGAGTGTGGTTGCTGTTAAAATTCAGTACTTGGTCAGTGTGTGTGGCTTTCCTGTGTACTTTTGTCAGGAATTCTCCATTGGCCCTGCATTCTACCATGACATCCAGGAATGGGAGCTATTTGTTCCTTTCCTCTTCCCTGGTGAATCTGATCCCAGTGAGGGTATTGTTTATTAGTTGGTGCGTCTCCTCGAGTTTTGTCCGTTTAATAATGACGAAGGTGTCCACATATCTGATCCTTTACTGGCATGCGCCCTTTGTTCACTGCTATTATTATGATGTTTTTGTCCTTTTTCCTTCATTGATCAATGACACACACAACCAGCTCCATAGATATCTCACAGAAATTATGCGCCAAAAAACTTTATTCCTAGATGATACCAACCAGGACTGGACAACTGACTTAGAATGAGCCACTGACATCAGTCAGCAGATAACAAGAACCAAGAAAAGACAGATCCTTCAAGAGAAACTAGTCAAATTAACCCACCAAAAAGACTACCACAGAGCAGATACCTGGATAAGAAACCTTTCAGACAGGAAACTGACAGACACAGAGAAAGCTGCTCTAATTCACGGACTCAACTACAACCACAGAGACGTCAATATGACAGAATTTCTAGTCACACTGAAGACAAATGGCATCAAAGAAGAAACACAAAAAGCCATAAGACAGACAGTGATCCCGACACTGACCAGAATGAGCGAACTTAACACTCTTAACACTCCTAACACATCAGAAAGGACGATCCTAGAAGGACTGAACAAGGACAAAAACATCATAAACACTGCCAGTGGACAAAAGGCACATGTCAGTAATACTAAACAAATGAGACTACCTGACCAAAACACAGACACTACTAGCTGATGAGAACACATACAGGCAAGTGCAGGTAGACCCGACATCACAACTGAGCAACAAGATATCAACACACTAAAGAGACTCAAACAGACCAGACAAATCAACATAACAGACTACCTAAGAATGAAACCAAAAGGAACAAACACCTGCCAATTCTACGGCCTCCTGAAGATACACCAACCGGAAGTACCCCTGAGACCCATAGCCTCCCTGCCAGGCACGCCATCACATCGATAAGCCAAGGAGTCACAACAGAGACTAAAGCACCTCATTAGCAAGTCACCCCACTCAATCCGCGCAGCCCAAGAATTCCTCAAATCCATCAAGGACATAAGAATAGACGAGGACAAGACCATGGTATCATTTGACGTTACTGCCCTATTCATTTCGCTCGACACATCACGAGCAAGAGAAACAATGGCAATACGACTAAAACAAGAACAAAACCTGAATGACGCCATCTCCACAGACAACATGCTGAAGTTATTGGACTTGTGCCTCACCACCCACTTTACCTTGGACGGTTAAATATATGAACAGATCAACGGGACACCCACTGGTTCACATATCTCCAGATTAATAAAGCAGTCATGCAGAGACTCAAAAGCATGGCCTTTTCGCTAATCCAACCAAAACTATGGATCAGATACGTGGACGACACCTTCGTCATTATTAAACGGAACAAACTAGAGGAGATGCACCAACTAATAAACAACACCCTCACCAGGATCAGATTCACCACGGAAGAGGAAAAGAATGAATAGCTCCCATTCCTGGACATCATGGTAGAACGCAGGACCAACGGGGAATTCCTGACAAAAGTACACAGGAAAGTCACACACACTGACCAAGTACTGGATTTTAACAGCAACCACACTAACAACCACAAATGGAGTTGCGTGAAAACACTATTTAATAAGCAACAACACACTGCAGCAATGTGGAACTACGCCAAAAAGGAGTACCTCTTCCAAGTATTCAAAGACAATGGATACTCAAACAACTGGGTCAGACGATGCCTATCACATGAACAACAACGGGAAGGTACTGCACGCCCCGACACACTTATCATGCTACCATACATCAAGAAAACATCTGAACTGACCGCAAGACTCCTACAACCACTGGGCATCAGAGTAGCACACAAACCCAATTCCACCCTAAGCCAATTCCTAACCCGAACCAAAGAACCGTTACCCCCTATGGACAGGAACAACGTCATATCAAGATTCCCTGCAAAGACTGTAACAAACATTACATTGTACAGACAGGAAGAAAATTAGCCACAAGAGTACATGACCATCAACTGGCAACAAAAAGACACGACCAATACTCACAAATCTCCATCCACATCGATAAGGAAAACCACCAGTTTGATTGGGACAACACCAGGATCCTGGGACAAGCCATGCAGAGACCAACACGGGAATTCCTAAATGTCTGGTTCTCTCCTAAGAAGGCCATCAAAAAACACAGAGTGCTAGACTGTATATACACTCCATTGCAAAGCAAAACCGGAAATGAGGTAACCCAGCTCAATGGACCGCAGAGTTTAAATACCAGGTGGGAAAACACAACAGCGCCACATCGGAGGCTGCACTGATGATGTTACCCAGCAGAGTAACGAAACGTCTGCGGAATAATGAACCACCTTGGCGAGCCAACCAACCACAACACCCATAACACAAGCTACAAATCTACTCAAAAACCTAACCAATGTTTTATACAGTTCCAGCAGAACCTCCCTGTATTTAAAGTCTATGCCACTTAAACTGACAGGCAGTTTGAGAATGATATGTCTACAGAGTCAGTTTGGGTTAAGGTCGGGAACAAGAAAGGAGCAGTCACTTTGTTGGGGTTTTTTTTACAGACCCCCTAACAGTTGCAGAGAAGTAGAGGAGCGGATTGGGAGGCAGACACTGAAAAGGTGCAGAAGTCACAGGGTTGCAGTTATGGGTGACTTCAATTTTCCAAATATTGATTGGAAACTTTATAGTTGTAATAGTTTAGATGGAGCGGATTTTGTCGAGTGCGTGCAGAAAGGATTCCTGACACTGTATGTCGATAGACCAACATGAGGAGAGGCCACTTTGGATTTGGTGCTTGGCAATGAACCGGGCCAAGTGTTAGACTTGTTGGTAGGACAGCATTTTGGCGGTAGCGATCATAACTCTGTTACTTTTACAATAGTCATGGAAAAGGATAAGTACATACAGCAGGGTAAGGTTTATAATTGGGGAAAGGGTAATTATAATTCTGTTGGGCTGGAACTGGGTATCATAGAATGGGAACAGATGCTGTCAGGGACGAGCACTATTGAAATGTGGAGATTGTTTAAGGAATGCATACTGTGTGTGCTCGATTTGTTTGTCTCTAGCAGGCAGGAAAGATGCGGTCGAGTGAGGGAGCCTTGGTTCTCAAGACAGGTCGAACGACTAGTTAAGAAGAAGAAGGATGCTTATATAAGGTTTTGGAAGCAAGGATCGGAAAAGGCTCTAGAGGGATACAAGTTAGCCAGGAAGGAGCTGAAGAAAGGGCTTTGGAGAGCTGTAATGGACATGAGAAAACCTTGGCAGATAGGATCAAGGAAAACTCCAAGGCTTTTTACGCATACGTGAGGAATAAGAGAATGACCAGAGAAAGGGTAGGGCTGATCAAGGGTTGTAAAGGGAATTTGTGCATGGAGCCTAAAGAGATAAAAGAGGTCCTTAATGAATACTTTTCTTCGGTATTCACAACTGAGAGGGACCTAGTTGTAAGGGAGGACAGTGTGAAACAGGCTGGAAGGCTAAAGGAGGTTAGTTAGGAAGATGTACTAGGAATTTTGAAGAACTTGAAGATAGATAAGTCCCCTGGGCCTGATGGGACTTATCCAAGGATTCTCTGGAAAGCAAGGGTAGAGATTGCAGGGCCTTTGGCGATGATCTTTTAGTCCTCACTGTCCACAGGTATGGTGCCGGAAGATTGGAGAGAGGCAAACATCATTCCCTTGTTCAAGAAAGGGAATAGGGACAACCCCGGAAATTACAGGCCAGTTAGTCTTACTTCAGTGCTGGGCAAGTTATTAGAAAGGGCTCTGAGAGATAGGATTTCTGGATCACTTGGATAGGCACAGTTTGATTCGTGATAGTCACCGTGGATTTGTGAGGGGTAGATCATGCCTCACAAACCTTATTGAATTCTTTGAAGAGGTGACCAAACACGTGGATGGAGGTGGAGCAGTGGATGTAGTACACATGGATTTAAGTAAGGCATTTGATAAGGTTCCCCATGGTAGCCTCATGCAGAAAGTAAGGGGGCATGTGATAGGGGGAAATGTGGCAGATTGGATTCAGAATTGGCTGACCCTTCGAAGACAAAGGGTGGTAGTGGATGGAAATTATTCAACATGGTGCTCAGTTATGAATGGTGTATCACAAGGATCTGTTCTGGGTCCTCTTCTATTTGTGATTTTTGTAAATGATTTGGATGAAGGAGTGGAAGGGTGGATTAGTAAGTTTGCGGACGATACGAAGGTGGGTCGAGTTGTGGATAGTGCGGAGGGCTGTTCTAGGTTACAAAGGGACATTGATAGGATGCAGAGCTGGGCTGAGAAGTGGCAGATGGAGCTTAACCCTGAAAAGTGTGAGGTGATTCATTCTGGAAGGACAAACTTGAAAGCAGAATACAGGGTTAACGGAAAGATTCTTGGCAGTGTGGAGGAGCAGAGGGATCTTGGGGTTCAAGTCCACAGTTCCCTGAAAGCTGCCACCCAGGTGGATAGGGTTGTTAAGAAGGTGTATGGTGTGTTAGCTTTCATTAATAGAGGGATTGAGTTCAAGAGCCGTGAAGTTATGCGCCAGCTATACAAAACCCTGATTCGGCCACATCTGGAGTATTGTGTCCAGTTCTGGTCGCCTCATTACAGGAAAGATGTTGGAAAAGTCGCAGAGGAGATTTACCAGGATATTGCCTGAAATGGAGGGAAGGTCTTACGAGGAAAGTTTGAGAGAGCTAGGGCTTTTCTCTTTAGAACGAAGGATGACAGGTGACTTGAGAGAGGTATACAAAATGATCAGAGGTATGGATAGAGTGAACTGCCAGAGACTTTTTCCTCGAGTGGAGGGACCTATTACGAGGGGGCATAGTTTTAAAGTTGGTGGAGGTAGATATAGGGGAGATGTCAGAGGTAGGTTCTTTACCCAGAGAACCGTAGGGCCATGGAATTCATTGCCGGACAGGGTAGTGGAGTCATTCTCATTAGGGGCATTTAAGCAACTATTGGATAAGTACATGGATGATAGTATCAGATAGGGGTGGAGGTTAGATAGACCTTAGGTTTGGGGTAAAAGTTCGGCACAACATTGTGGGCCGAAGGGCCTGTACAGTTCATCAGAAAAGGGTCTAGGCCCGAAACGTCAAGCTTTCCTGCTCCTATGATGCTGCTTCGCCTGCTGTGTTCATCCAGCTCCACAACTTGTTATCTTGGATTCTCCAGCGTCTGCAGTTCCTATTATCTCTCATACCAAGGTCCCTCTGGTCTCAGTGCTTCTCACAGTCCTACTGTTCATCATGCATTCTCTTGCCTTGTTTGTCCTCACAAGTGCATTACCTCTTATTATTTCTGTATTGATTTCCATTTGTCACTGATCAGCTCTACTGACCAGCCTATCTATATTTTCCTGCAATTCAAGGCTATCCTCCACATTTTTTACCACTTCACCAACTGGGCAAAGGATGGCTTAGTGGTATTATTGCTGGACTGTTAATTCAAATCCACCGTATACAGTATACAAAAGTAGACAGGGCACGAGTCAGGCCGCAGTTGGAATACTGAACAGTTTTGAGCCCCCTATCCAAGGACAAATTCTGAACTTCAATAGCAACTACCTCACTATACACAAACAGAGCTGCATTAAAACACTATTTAAGTGAGACATATCACACTGAAACACCACAGAAGTCTGGAGAATGGAAGAGGAACACCTGCACAAAATATTTACTGACAACGGATACCCAAGAAGTTTCATCCGCAGACGCCTACAAAACAAATGACAGTCAGAGGACACGGTACAACAGCAGACACTAGTAATGCTACCTTACATCAAAAGTATATCAGAAATGACAACCAGACTCCTTAGACCGCATAAGATCATGATTGCACACAAACCTACATCAACACTGTGTCAAATGCTGTCAAAGACTAAAGACCGCATACCAACAGGAAACAGGGCTAATGTGATATACAGAATCCCATGTAGCGAGTGCAATAAACATTACATTGGACAAATAGGGAGGAAACTGACAACCAGGATACACAATCACCAGCTGGCAGCAAAGACAATACCAATATTCAATGGTTTCTATAGACACAGATAACGATGGCCATCAGTTCGACTGGGACAAAGTGACTATACTGGGACAAGCAAACAGCAGATGTGCAAGGGAATCCAGAAGCCTGGTTCTCAATATGGGACTCCATTAAAAAACACGTAGAAATAGGACCTGTACAGACCGCAGCTAAAAAAAACAGAACCCAAGTGGCCCACCACACCAGAGGATCAAATAAATTCAGAATGGAGCAGAACACCTCATTATAGGAAGGATGTGGAAGCTTCAGAGAGGGTGCAGAGGAGATTTACCAGAATGCTGCCTGCACTGGAAGGCAAGTCTTATGAGGAAAGGTTGAGGGAGCTGGGGCTTTTCTCATTGGACCAAAGAAGGATGAGACGTGACTTGATAGAGGTGTACAAGATGATGAGAGGCAGAGATAGAGTGGATAGTCAGAGACTTTTTGCCATGCCGGAAATTACCATTACGAGGGGGCATAATTTTAAGGTGATTAGAGGAAGGTATAAGGGGATGTCAGAGGTAGGTTCTTTACACAGAGAGTTGGTGCGTGGAATGTGCTGCTGGCAGTGGTAGTGGAGTCAGATACATTAGACACTTCTAAGCAACTCTTGGATAGGCACATGGAGGATAGTAAAATGTAGGGTATGCAGGGTAGATTGATTTTAGTGGGATAATAGGTCGACACAACATCATGGGCCAAAGGGCCTGTACTGTGCTGTACTGTTCTATGTTCTATGTTCTTAATACCAATGCTTTGATTAGGGGTCACTCTGATGACATTGCCTAGAATGGTAACGAAACGTCTGCACACCACAGAACAACCAGCTTGGTCAGCTAACGAACAACTGCGTCCACAACTTGAACTACAAATTTTCGCTAAGACCTTAAGGACAGATATGCTGGCATTGGAGGCCATCCAGAGAACAATCACTACACAGGCACTGGGTATGGACAGACTGTCCTACCTATTTTTCCTAACCAACCTGCTCAGGAAAGTTGTTTTTACACACCTGGGGAGTAGGTGGAGCTTACGCCAAGGCCTCCTAGTCCAGGGGTAGGGACATTGTCTTTGCACGAAAGGAGGGTCCCCTGATGGACTGAACTGTGAGGAGAGGTTGGATAGGGGGCAGCTGCACTTATTGAAATCCAGAAGAATAAGACGCAACCTTATTGAAACATTCAAGATTCTCAAGGGATTTTACAGAGTAGATGTGGAAAGATTGTTTGTCCTTGCAGGACAGTTGAAAATCAGAGGGCATAATCTCACAATAAGGGGTTGCACATTTCACACAGAGATGAAGAGGACTTTCTTCTCTCAGAGGGCACTAAATCTGTGAATTTTTTTTACCACAAAGGACTGTTGACACTAGGTTAAGTATATTCAAGCCTGAGATAGACAGATTTTTAATCAATAAGGAATTCAAGGTTTATGGGTAAAAGGCAGGAAAGTGGAGTTAAGGTGACAGTTGCTGAGAGGTTAGCACTGCTGCCTCACAATGCCAGTGACCTGGGTTCAATTCCAGCCTTGGGTGACTGTATCAGAGATAATAGGAACTGCAGATGCTGGAGAATCCAAGATAACAAGTTGTGGAGCTGGATGAACACAGCAGGCCAAGCAGCATCATAGGAGCAGGAAAGCTTGACGTTTCGGGCCTAGACCCTTCATCAGAAATG
>JAHRHZ010000056.1:30180694-30193720 GCA_024137785.1 Ginglymostoma cirratum | reverse complement strand
CATTTCTGATGAAGGGTCTAGGCCCGAAACATCAAGCTTTCCTGCTCCTATGATGCTGCTTGGCCTGCTGTGTTCATCCAGCTCCACAACTTGTTATCTTGGGTGACTGTATTGGGTTTGCATTTTCTCACTGTGTCTGTGTGGGTTTTCCCCAGGTGCTCCGGTTTGCTCCCACAGTACAACAATGGGCAGGTTAGGTTGATTGACCGTGCTGAAATTGTCCGTAGTGTTCAGAGATGAGTAGTCTAGGTGGATTAGCCATGGTAAGTGTAGAACGTAGAACATAGAACATAGAACAGTACAGCACAGTATTGGCCCTTCGGCCCACGATGTTGTGCCAAACTTTTACCCTAAATCTAAGGTCTATCTAACCTCCACCCCTACCTTATGCTATCATCCATATGCCTATCTAATAGCAGCTTAAGTGCCCCTAATGAGGCCGACTCCACTACCCTCTCCGGCAATGCATTCCACGCCCCTACTACTCTCTGAATAAAGAGCCTACCTCTGACGTCTCCCCTATATCTACCTCCATTCACTTTAAAACTATGCCCCCTCCTAATAGCTACCTCCACCCGAGGAAAAAGTCTCCGGCTGTCCACTCTATCTATACCTCTGATCATTTTGTACACCTCTATCAAATCACCTCTCATCCTTCGTCGTTCTAAAGAGAAAAGCCCTAGCTCTCTCAACCTTTCCTCATAAGACCTTCACTCCATTGCAGGCAACATCCTGGTAAATCTCCCCTGCACTTTTTCCAAAGCTTCCACATGTAGGGATATGGCAGTGGGCTGGGTCAAGGTAGGATGCTCTTTGGAGGGTTGGTGCAGACTCAGTGGGCTACTGTTGGGATTCTATGATGAACATAGAAAAGTTCAGCACAGCAACAGGCCCTTTAGCCTGCAACATGATGCCATCCTGAATTAATCCCATCTGCCTGCACATGGTCCATACCTCACTATTCTGTGTCTTTTCACATGTCAGTCTAAATGCCTCTTAAGTGTTGCTATGGTATCTGCTTCTACCACCTGCCCTGGCAGCATGTTCCACATCGACCACCATCTGTGTAAAAAACTTTCCTTGCACATCCCCTTTAAAATTGCCCCCTCTCAATTTAAACCCAGACCCCCACTCTGGGAAGAAGACTCCAACTAACCATTGTATCCATGCCTCTCATAATTTTATATACTTCAGTAAGGTCACTTCTCAGCCTCCAATGCTGTAGCAAAAACAATCTAAGTCTACCCAACCTTTCCTTATAGTTAATCCACTCCAAACCAGGCAACACCCTGGTAAACCTCAACGGCACCCTCTCCAAAGCCTCCGCATCATTCCAATAGTATGGTAGCCAGAACTGCACACAATACTCCAAACATGGCCTAAGTAAAGTCTTATAGAGCCACGACATGACTTGGCAACTTTTATGCGCAATGCCCCATCTGATGAAGACATGGATGCCGTGTATCTTTTTACCACCTTACCTGCTTGCGTTGCCACTTCCAATGAGCTATGGACTTGCACCCCAAGATGCTCCGAAGAGTTTTGCCATTTACTGTATACTTTCCTTTTGCATTTGACCTCCCAAATAAATCACCTCATACTTGTCCAGATTAAACTCCATCTGCCATTTCTCAATCAACTCCCAAATTGATACACATCTGCTGTCTCCTTTGACATCCTTCCTCACTATCCACAACTCCATCAATTTTTGTGTCATCTTCAAATTTAGTAATTGAATCACCAACATTTTTATAAAACCATTTATGTTTGTTACAAATAGCAGACTCCCCACACTGATCCTTGCAGAACACCACTGGTCATAAATCTCCAATCAGAAAAATATCCCTCTAAAACTACTTCTGTCTTCTATGACCAAGCCAATTTTGCATCTAACTTACCAACTCACTGAGGTTCCCATGTGACTTAATCCTCTGGACCAGTCTATTATGAGGGACCTTGTTAAATGTTTTAGTAACATGCATGTCGACAATATCCACTGCCATACCCTCAGTCATCTTCACTATTCCTCAGAAACCTCAATTACATTTGTGCAATAAGACCTCCCCCACATAAAGTCATGCTGAGTATTCCTAATAAGTCCATTCTTTTCTAAATGCGAGTAAATCCTATCTATAAGAATCTTTTCCAATAAGTTCCCTACCACTGATCTAAGGCTCACATGCCTATAATTTCCTGGATTATCCCCGTTGCCCTTCTTAATCAAACACCAATATTGGCTATTCTCTAGCCTTCTGGCATCTTGCCGGTAGCTAAATAGGATAGAAAGATCTTCATCAAGGCCCCAGAAAACACATGCTTGCCTTCCTCGGTATCCAGGGATAAAGCCATTCATACCCTGGAGACTTATCTAGCTTAAGATTTTTCAAGATGCCCAACATTTCCTCATTCTTAATATCGACATGCCCTAGAATATCAACATACCCTTCCCTAATCTTATCATCATCCATACCCATTTCTATGATGAATAATGATGCAAAGTAGTCATTAAGGATCTCAACGATTTCCTCTAGCACCACGTATAAATTCCATCCTTTGATCTTGAATGGATCTACCATTCCCTAGCTATGCTCTTGCTTCTAATATAGATGAAATGCATTGGGATTCCCCTTAATTCTACTTGCTAAGGAAATTTCATGACCCCTTTTAACCCTCCTAATTCCTTGTTTAAGTTCTTCTTGCTTCCTTTACATTTCTTAAGGGTCTTGCTTGATTTCAGTTTCCCAAACCTTACATATACCTCCATTTTGTTTTTTAACTAAGCCTTCAATACCTCTTGTCATTCAGGGCTCCTGAATTTTGCCATCTTTCATCCTCACAGGAACAGACTGGTCCTGAGCTCTGATCAACTGGCTTTTAAAAGATTCTTACATATCAGGTGTAGATTTACTCTCACACAGCTGCTCCTAATCTAATTTATCCAGTTCCTACTTAATAATATTGTAATTAGCCTTCCCCTAATTTAACATTTTCACCCTAGGATCAGCCTTATCCATATCTATAACTATTTTAAAACTTATGGAACTATGATCCCGGTTCTCAAAATGCTCCCCCACTGAAACTTTGACCATCTTGCCAAGTTCATTCCCCAAAACAAGATCCAGAATGGCCCCTTCCCTAGTTGAACCATCTACATCTAATTTCAAGAAATCCTCCCAGAAATGTCTAACAAATTCTACCTCATCTAAGCCCCTGGTGCTAAGGGAATCCCACTTAATACTAGGGAAGTAAAAATCACCCATTACAACAACACTTGTTTTCACATCTTTCCATGATCTGCCTACATATCATGTCCTCTAATTTCTGCTGGCTATTGAGGGACCCACCATAGTAATTGCACCTTTCTTATTCCTGAGATCGACCCATAAGGCTTCACTGAATGAGCCCGCTATATGGAGCTGTGACATTCTCTGTAATCAATAATCTTTTTACATCCCTCTCTATCAGGTCAGCCATGATCTCATTGTGGAGCAATAATGTGCTCAATTGCTTAATTCTGCTCCTACATCTTCTGGTCTTATGGACAGGTGGAGAGCTGTAAAGAGTATGCAGTTTTCTTGGCTGCAATGATAAGGACATACTGTACAAGATCAGTGTGAAGATCAAGATTAGAAAGGATGTGAATGCATTTGAGGGGGTGCAGAAGAGGTTTTCAATGATGGCTCCAGAGATGAGAAACTTGAGTTATAAGGATGGGTTGGAAAAATTCTGACTGTTTTCCTTGGAGAAGTCTGAGGAGAGATTTGATAGCTGCTTAAAAATTGTGAGGGGCCTTGGCAGATGGGGAGTAATTGTTCCCATTTATTAAAGACTCGAGAACCAGAAGACACAGTTTTAAGTAATTCACTAAAAGAAGCAAATGCAAGATGAGAAGTAATCCTTTTCACACTGGTCTGGAATGCACTGCTTGGAAGTGTGATTAAGGTAAGTACAGTCAAGGCATTCAAAAGGACATTGGATGATTGTTTAAATAGAAACAATGTGCAGAGTTGTGGAGGAAAGACAGGAGAATGGCAAAAAGTTAAAATGCTCTGAGACATGATGAGCCAAATGGTCTCATCTGCACTATAACATACTGTGATTCTGTGACAGACAGCTACTAAAGAGGAAAGGATACTTGACAGACAAAGCTTAGGTCAGAGGATATGAGAAAAGACAGATGAGAAAAAGACAAATTAGCGTCAGACAGACTGACTATCATTTGAGGGAGATGTCAGACACAAGATGGATAGGCAGAGATTTAAACAACATCGGGGAGACAGGCATAACTGGATGGCTAGGCAAGAGACAGACGTCAGACAAAATACCCAACAAAAAATGTTAATTTTTAAAAAATCTATAAAATGGGAAGGAAATAATCATAAATGTAAGAGAGCTGAAAATGTAGAGGGTGTAAAACACAGAAAGAAAGCTATAAACCTGAGTAAAGGAGCAGAGAAAGTAAAATCATTGCTGTGATACAATGACTCCGAAAAGAGACTGGGTGCATTTTCCATGTGTCAGCAACTGGGCGACTGCAGGGGAATCTATGTAAAATGCAAAACAGTGACAAGCTGGAGAATAAATATAGCAGGGAAGATCATATTGCTGAGGACTAGAAAAAACAATCAGGAACTACTTGAATTCCAGTCAAGCAAGAGTTGGAAAGGTATCTCAAACAGAAATGCCGACACACAGAAGCTGCTGTTCAAATGGAGAAATGGTGTCTGCACTGGCAGCTTCCAAACAGGGGAATTCTACCTCCAAACAAATCGGGGTAAAACTCTCTGTGTTGACGGACCCCAAATACAAGTGCAAGGGTAAATTTACGTCCAACCCGCTCTCATCTTCTGCTGGGTTAAACCAACTACTTCAGATTAAATGAAACATAATGATGACTAAAAGGTATCTATCTGACCATCCGGAGCTGCTATCGATATATGTAATTGTTCTCTGTGATATTCCATTAATCACTGGTTTGTTCTGTTTCGCTCGAGCAGCATTCGCTCAGTTCTCGGCTCGATCTCCAATCTCTCTATATTCGATCAGTTTGTGGACGCACTTCAGCTTTTTTTTTAAAGAAACGTTTGTAATCAGAACGTAAAGAACTGTTTCTGTTATGAACTAGAACAAGAAATAAACAGTACAGTGCCTCAGGGAGAGGACAGGGACTATTTCTCAGATCCCGTTCTGAGGAAGGGTCAGTGGACCCGAAACATTAACTCTGATCCCTCTCCACAGATGCTGCCAGACCTGTCGAGCTTTTCAAGCAATTTCTGTTTTTGTCTCCTGCCCAGCAAGTTCACTGCTCCCATACCCAGAACATCACCGCACCTAGCTCCCAGCTGCAGAAAATTCCAGCTTCCATACATCTCCCTCGACGCTGTATCAGATTCCTAGCTATTGCTGGTCAAATTGAAACAATAAATGAAAAGTCGGTCTTAACCTCAGCTTCAGGAGTTGCACTAAGCAGCTACTGCACGGAGTCTCTTACCTGGTCAGAGATAGTCAGTTTGTCCCGCTCCCTTCGTCCTCCTCCTTCATTCCCAGGGCAGCAGGAACCGCTTCAAAGAAGCAGAAAGATCGCCTTTCCCGGATTGCCAGAGAATTCCTACTGTTCTCGTCGTCGCCACGCGGCTGTCACCAAAGTGTCCCCGAGAACGGTCCAGGTTCTCTCTGATCTGAGTGCGGTCTGTCTCTCCGTCTCTGTCCCTCTCTCTTTGTCTCGGTCACTCTCTCAAAGCCTCTGACTCAGTCTCTCTCCATTTCTGACACCCTCTGTCTGTGCCTCTCTCTAAATCTCTGACACCCTCTTTCTGTCTCTGTCCCTCTCTCTCAATCTCTGACCCCCTCTCTCTGTCTCTGTCCCTCTCTCTCAATCTCCGACCCCCTCTCGCTGCCTCTGTCCCTCTCGCTCAATCTCTGACCCCTCTCTCTGTTTCTGACTCTCACTCAGTCTCTCTCCCTCTCTGACTGACCCTCACTGCGCTTCTCTCCGTCTCTGTCCCTCTCTGCTCTGATTCTTACTCAATCTTTCTCCGTCGCGGCCCCCCCTTCTCTTTCTCTGACGCTCTTTGTATCTGTCTCCCTCTCTGCCCACCCCCGCCCCCGTCTATCACTGACCTGACTCTGTAGCTTCCTGTCCTGACCCTCTCTCTTCGTCTCTGTGCCTCTTTCTCTCCGTCTCCGTGTCTCTGACCCTCTCGCTCTGCGTCTGACCCTCACTCTGTATGCCTCTCTGTCCCTCTCCTCCTCCCTCATTCGCGCACTCGCTCCGGTGCACTGGGTGAATCAGAAGTTGCTCGGTGTTGTCTGAAATTCAGTGCGAGCGACCCCTCCCGATTCCGGGGGCGGGGTGGGGGGTGGCTGTGTGGCGGTGGGTGGTGCGGAGAGTGGAGCTAACAGCCGGCTGCAGTAAGAGGCTGTTGTCCGGGGGCACGGGGGAGCTTTTTCAACTTTCACTTTGGTACCTCATTTCACATCCGGTCACGGAGCTTGTTCCAGAATCTAGCCGTGTGAAAAGCAAACTTGTCACTTCATCTGATTTCTTTGTCAGTTATTGGATCCCTTTTGAGTGCGGGCCATTGATCAGAGCAAACCGCAGTAGCTTGCTCTAAGTTATCACATTCCTGAGTTTCTCTATTAGGTCACCGTTAACTCTCTCGGTCTGAAATCAAACCATCCTTGTTTCCATACAGTTGAAGTCCTTCAAATAATGTCACGGTGCAAAAAGATGCCATTCGGCCCAACTTGTCAGTGTTAGTTTTCTGGGCATTTTAATTTATTGTCGCTCTCCCACTTCTTTTCTCCATAATTGTGCGCATTGTTTCAATTTAAATCACCCAATGCCTTCTCGAATACCTTAATTTCATCTGTTTTTACCATACTTTTTTTAATCATTCACAGGACATGGACATCACAGAGGATGGCCAGTGCATGGAATGAGCTGCCAGAGGAAGTGGTGGAGGCTGGTACAATTACAACATTTAAAAGGCATCTGGGTGGGTACATGAATATGAAGGGTTTTAGAGGGATATGGGACAAATGCTGGCAAGTTGGACTAGATATATTTACGATATCTGATCGGCATGGACAAGTTGGATGGAAGGATCTGTTTTCCTATTGTAAGATTCTAAAATCCACACTAACTCTCTGAAGAGGATCTAATACACTGCCCTCCCACTGTATCCGTTAACCACACATTTACTATGGCTAATCCACTTGGCCTATCCTAAACACTACAGACAGTTTCAGTGTGGCCAATCTACCTAACCTGCACATCTTAGGACTGTGGGAGGAAACTACAGCACCCGAAGGAAAGACATGCAGATGTGGGGAGAATGCCTAAATTCCACACAGACCAGTTGCCTGAGGCTAAAATCAAACCCGGGTCCCTGGTGCTGTGAGGTAGTAGTGCTAACCACTGAGCCACTGTGCCACTCCTCTGTTGTCCTTTACAAATGTGAAAACTGGTGCAAAATATTCATTAAGGACTGTGTCCATGTCTTCCAGGTCTGCAAATATGGGATCTCTGTTGTCCCTGATGGGTCTTACCTTTTCCCTAATTATGTTCTTGCTCTTTATGTACTTAAGAAACCACCTTAGGTTTTCCTTTATTTTATCCACCAATGCCTTCAGTCTTAGCTTTTCTAATTTATTTTCCATGCTCCTCCCTGCACTTTTTATGTTCCTTTAGGGACTCTTCCTTTTTGAACCTTCAGTATCTGCTGTCAGCTTCTCCTTTTTTCCTCATCCTGACATTTTACCCCTTGACATCTCTAGTCTTCTCCTATCCTTTGTACTTACGTGAACATATTTGTCCTTTACTCTCTCTACTTCCTCTTTGAGTGACACCCACTGCTCTGACATATTTTTATCTGCAAGTGGCTGTTGCCAGTGCAATTGTGCTATAGTACCTTATCCTCGTAAAGTTACCCCATCCTGATCCTTTTCCATAACTATTCTAAATCTAACTGAGTTATGGGCACTATTTCCAAAATATTCTCTTAATGATACTGATACTGCTTAGGCTCATTTCCTAATATTGGGCCCAGAGCTCTCCCTCCCTTTATGGGCTTTTTCTCCCCCTACAAATTGCCTGAAAATGTTCTCCTGAAGGAATCTAAGAAATTTTCTCAGTCCCCAACTTCCACACTCAAACTATTGTCCTGTTATAGGAAGGATGTTGTTAAACCAGAAAGAATGCAGAAAAAAGTTTACAAGGATATTGCAGGGACTGGAGAGTTTGAGTTATAAGGAGAGATTGGATAGGCTAGGACTTTTTTCCCAGGAGCTTAGGAGGCTGAGGGGTGATCTTCTCGATGTTTATAAAATAATGCGAGGTATAGATAAAGTGAATAGCCAAAGTCTTTTCCCCAGGTTAGAGGAGTCCAAAACTAGAGGACATAGGTTTCAGGTGAGAGGGAAAATATTTAAAAGGGACCTGAGGGGCAACTTTTTCACATAGAAGGTGGTGCGTGTGTGGAACGAGCTGCAAGAGGAAGTGGTAGGGGCTTGTATAATTACAACATTTAAAAGGCAATTGGGCAGGAAGATGAATAGGAAAGGTTTAGAGAGATATGGGTCAAATTTAGGCAAATAGGACTAGATCAGTTTAGGAAACTTGGTTGCATGGACTAGTTGAACTGAGATGTCTGTTTCTGTGCTGTATGAATCTCTGGTTCTATGTTAGTTTTGTTTGGGGAGTTACAATCCCTATTATTACTGCATTATTATTCTTACTCTTTTCTGAAATTTGATCATTTATTTGCTCCTCTATATTACTTTGAGTGTTTGGAAGAAAAGGGATCTCTCAATGAAAATAACTGATAGATAAGATTTCACTTCTAAAAATCTTTTGCTGAAACAGTTAAACCCAAAATCACCATTAAATCAATTATGCATTCATATATAAATAATATTTCAAGAGGAACATAGACCAAATCAATACAAAAAAATCCCACAACCCTTTCAGTGTTATTCCCTACACAGATATGGTGACAGTTTGAGAATCTTTTGAACCCAGCCTCCTGTATTTGGAATTTTCATACCTTCCACTTAATGGATATGCCCTTAAGCCACTTTCACTGGCAGCTATATTTCATTCAAGGTCCTCAGTTCCAGCTAACACTGATGACATGCATGTCTGCAAGCCGTGTCTCTCTCAGCACAATCCTGATGGTGTGGCCTTCCAGAATTCTATCACAACCGCTGTTCAGAGGCCGGTACATTAATCTCTCTAGAATGCCAGAGCTGTTCCCACCATCAGATCCTTTTAATTGTCTCGCACATTGTTTCACCACGAGTTTCAGGATTTCTACTTTCTTCTTATTGTCAAAGAGCAACTTCCTTGACAAATTTTCTTGCTTCTCTTAAGCACACCAGGAGCTGTATGACTGTCCTACTGCAGCTTAAAGGGGTCCCCACCTCACACCCTGCAATTATCTATTATTATTTTTCAAACCTAACCTTCATTCACCATCGCAACATCAGCCAGTGTCTAGTTTCTCAGACATGATGGCCAAGACCCTCCAGTCTCTGGATAGTTAGAGACCAGACATATCCTAAAAGAAGTACTTTAAGACTTCTCAAAGTGCTAATGTGCTGACTATGGGGAATTTGCCCAGGAAGTTTAAACTTCAAATGTGTAATGCCCAGCATCTGGACCCTTCCACTAAATTCTTCCATTCTGAGTTTGAGTCTGAGACATCAGAGAATTCCAACTCGCCTTCCTGGATAATTACCCAGGAAAGATTAGAGTATTTAAGAGTAAGTCCAAACCCTGAGTAAATACAATATAATATTGACAACCCCTTCCCCAGTCACTCACACTGAGCACTAAAAGTACTGTGCCTTCATAATGAATACAATCTCTTCTTGCCCCAGGATAGTCAACCCAATCATCCAAAAACTGGTCACCGACTTCCTCCACTGATCTCATACCCTTTGATGCCAGACCATTCCTTCCCCACAATCCTGGACTCAACTGCTTTAACCCCAGCCCTGGAGGTTAACTCCCTCCGACACCCTACCATCCCTCTGCGGACACCCCTACAATTCCCCAAATACCTAACTCCCACAATTGCCCACGGAAACCCAACCCTCTCAACCAACACTCAAGAAACCTTTGTGGATACACAAACCCCAATACATAATTTCTATGATGACCAGCCACCCTTACCCTCTGGACACTTGATAACCAAACATTTAATCTCCTAGACACCCGACACAGTATGCCCTTTTCCCAGGACACCTGACAACTTTGGCTGGACAACCATCTTCCCACCTACCTCCCTGACCAAAAACTCATTCTGACTTGTGAACCATACAACCACCTCATCCATTCAATTGTCTCCTGTTCTCCCTCACCAACATGCCATACTATTCCTCATCTACCTATCTACTACCTTGTCCCCTTGCCCATTGGTACACTATCCATCACCTGCTTAACTTAGACACTTATCTTCTCACAGTTTGAATAACAGATGGGGTTGGAGAAATTGGACAGGTCTGGCAGTATCTGTTGAAAACAAAACAGTATTAATGTTTTAAGCCCAACCATCTCCAACAATCTGACCTGGTCAACTCAAGTCCATGTGACAGTCAAGAAAGCAAAACACTGTCTCTACCTCTTCAGGAGGCTAAGGACATTCAACATGTCTACAAGGACTCTTAGAAATTTTTACAGATGCACCAGAGAAAGCATTCCATCTGGATGCATCACAGCACGGTATGGCAATTGCTCTTCCCAAGACCACAAGAAACTATAGAGAGTGGTCAACACAATCCAGTCCAGCACACAAACCAATCTTCCATCCGTTGACTCCATCTTTATATCCCACTGCCTTGGGAAAGCAACAACACGGTGCACGGTGGCTCAGTGGTTAGCACTGCTGCTTCACAGCGCCAGGGACCTGGGTTTGATTGCACCCTCGGGCAACTGTCTGTGTGGAGTTTGCACATTCTACCCATGTCTGCGTGGGTTTCCTCTGGGGTCTCCGGTTTCCTCCCACAGTCCAAAGATGTGCAGGCTAGGTGGATTGGCCAAGCTAAATTACCCCAAATGTTCAGGGATGTGTAGATTAGGTGGGTTATAGGGATCTGGGCGGGATGCTTCGAGGGTCAATGTGGACATGTTGGGCCAAAGGACCTGTTTCCACACTGTAGGGATTGTATGATAATCAAAGACCCATCCCACCTCAGTTATACTCTCTTCCACCCCCTTCCATTGGACAGAAGTTTGGATACTTGTACAAATAGATTCAAGAACAGATTCTTCTCTTCTGTAATCTGGCATTTGAAGGCACCTCTCAAATGTCAATTCTGATATTTCTGTCTGCACCTTCTGTGCAACCGTAACACTGGATATTGCACTGTTTTCTGCTACCCTGATGCACTTTGTATGATACAATCTGCCTGTATAGCATTCATAACAACACTTTTCACTGTATTTTGGTACATGTGACAACAATCAATCAAACCCAATATGACTTGTTTTCAAAACATTTTTATAAATTATTTTAGAGATGTGAGTTTCATTTTTAGTCTAGTACTTGTTACCCATCTTTAAAAGCCCTAAAGAGAATGGTGGTGAACTCTTTTCTTGAACCATTGAAATACTTGGATGTAGGTACACCCACAATGCCATGTAGAAAGGAATTCCAGGATTTTGACCTGGGGTGACAAAAGGAATATTTGCAAATCAGGAGAATGAGTGGCTTGGAGGGGAACTTGCTGGGGGTGTCTCTGCTGTCTTTAACCTCCTGAATGGTAGTGGTCATGGATTTGGAAGATGCAGTCTAAGGAGACTTGATAAATCTGTAGCATGTCTTGTTGATCTTGTTGAGCATCAGTGATTGGTGGAGTACATGTTTTTAGATGTGGTGCCAATCAAGCAGATTGTTTTGTCTTGGATGGTGTCAAGCTTCTTGTGTATTGTTACAACTGCACTCATTGAGGCAACTTGGGAGTGTTTCATCAATCCCCTGATTTGTGCCTTGTAGCAGGTGGATAGGCTTTGGGAATCAAGGAGGCAAATTACTCTTTGCACAATTCCTAGCCTCTGACCTGTTCTTGCAACCATTGTCTTGATAGGGTTAGCCCAGTCCAATTTCTGTTCAATTGTAACTTCCAGGACATTGATAGTAGAATATCCTTTACTGAATATCCTTTATTGTCACGTGTACTCCAGTACAGAAGTACAGGAGTACAGTGATAGATTTTTACAATGACTGTCTCTAATGGTGTCAGCTTAGGTACAAGTACCTAGGTACAAATCTCGGATACAAAAGAGGAATAAAAGGAAAAGTGGTAATATTACTTAGTGTCTGGAAAATAAGCTATAAATAAGATAGTTATTACATAGTTAAAGGATTGACATTACAGTCTGGTAAAGAATTTCAAATAGCAGCAGCTCAGCATGTGGCCTGACCGCCCATGCCAGGCCTCAGTCCAACAACTGTCCAGTTCCACTCCAAGCTTCCAGTCCACCATGCACTGACAGTCAGCTGCACCAAGGTAAGTTGCACCGCTCCAGGACTCGCTTCCTCTCGTGCTGCACTGGGACTCATTTCCTCTCGCGCTGCTTTGGGATGCATTTCCCTCGCACTGCTCAGGGACTCACACCCCTTGCAGTGCTCAGGGACTGCTTCCTCGCATGCTGCTTCAGAACTAAAAGAGAGAAAGAAAAGAAAGAAAAGGAACAGGCAGAGCAGAGAAGCTCCAGGTGGAGTGTTCTACTCTGCCACCACCTAGCCGGAATCAGATCTGGCAGCATTGGACAGAGAAACCTAATTCAAACATAGTGTACGTAGCTAAACTCCAGAGGTGAGGTGGTACCAGAGGTGATAGTAGGGGTACCACCACTGAAGGTCAAGGGGTGGTGGTTAGATTTTCTTGTGCCAGAGATGGTATTTGCTTGCATGTGTGTCACGAATTGTTACTTGGCACTTGTCAGCCCAAATCTGGATAAAGTCCAGATCTTGTTTCAGAGATAGCAGGAACTGCAGATGCTGGAGAATCTGAGATAAC
>JAHRHZ010000056.1:30124077-30180294 GCA_024137785.1 Ginglymostoma cirratum | reverse complement strand
AGTCTAGGCCCGAAACGTCAGCTTTCCTGCACCTCTGATGCTGCTTGGCCTGCTGTGTTCATCCAGCTCTACACCTTGTTATCTCAAAGTCCAGATCTTGTTACATTTGGAAATGGACTGCTTCAGTATCTGAGGAATCACAAAGGGTGCTGAACATTGTATAATCATAGGTGTTAATCACCACTTCTGACTTTATAATGAAGGGGAGATCATTGAGAAAGCAGCTGAAAATGGTTGAGCCTAGGACACTACCCCAAGCAAATCCTGAAAGATGTCCCGAGCTGAGATGGCCGACCTCCAATAAACACAGCCATCTTTCTATGTGCCAGGTATGACTCCAACTAATAGAGGGTTTTCTCCAGATTCGCATTGACTCCAGTTTTTTTAGCACTCCTTGATGCCACACTTGGTCAAATGTGAATTTGATGTGAAAGGCACTCACTGCCACCTCACCTCCAGAGTTTAGCTACACACACTATGTTCGAATCAGGTTTCTCTCTACAATGCCGCCAGATCTGACAAGCTTCTCCAGCACATTCTGTTTTTATTTCAAGACTTCCAGCATTTGCAAAACTCTGCTTTTACCTTATCTCAGTCATTGTCAAAGAGGCTTTGGATCATTTAAATATTTTATTTACTGGAATTAAATGTTTTACATACTTACAGCAACCACTGTTGTAAAAATGGGGCATGGGTTCTATGAGGATTCTCTATGATGCTGCCTATGGTTTGATGCTCTGTGACTATTAGGAAGGATCCTGCTTCAAATATAAGGCCTAAAATGTCCTGAGATGATAAAGTTGGAAACACTTGTCAGATCTAAGGTAGACAAACGGGAGGCTGGAAGAACACAGCAAGCCAGTATCTGGAGGAAAGAAGTCAACATTTCTGGTATCATCCTTCTTCAGGACTGGTTATATCTAAGTTGGAAATAGGGGTTTCAATCCTAATCAGGAGATTCGGATGCTAGAGAGTTGTGATGCGGTTCAGATCTGTTCAGATCTGGATTTGGGAGGGGTTTAGGATGGATATAGGGCTGAAATGGTGTTTTTAAAATGAAAATTGTTTGCAGAGTTCATGCATTGCAACTGATGATAAGGTTGCAATCAAAATAAGTCAGTATTAGACATTTGGTAAAATTTGCAGACAGACTGAAAAGTGGTTCTGTGTAACATATAGAGTAGATTGCGTATGCAGGCTATAGAATACGTGCGAGTTTCTGGAGAATGAAACCGTCCCATATGCAGCTAATATCTTAATTCAGTTATTGAGGTGGAAAGTAAGTGGAGACACTATGATGTATAAAGAAGCGGGAGCGATATCTGAACAGTTTGTTCTAGAATTCAGTCACATGTCATAAGAGGTAAAGGTTCACCATAGAATTGGTATAAACATTAAAGTACAGAGCAAATGCAGCCCAAGTGAAACAGTAAACAAGGATCTGTCAAAACTGATCTTATTTGACAGCTACTAAATACTTCTACCCGTGGGGAGAGGGGCTCACAGAAGAGAGCAGAATTTTCACCATGGGAAACCTAACGTGGCAAGTATACAGGATTAAGTCATGGGGGTACCAGGTTAAGAAGTTTCATATGGTCAGTTGTCCAGTTAGTCCCAGGCTGAAGGACATCATGAATTGATGTAATATAGTATTAGAGAGGGAAGTGAACAATCTGGTCGTTGGAAAGGATGTTGGAACTAACAACATGGATAAAAATATGTAAATGATCCACTTTGAAGAGAGCAAAGAACTAGGATCTCAAGGGCTATAAACTTTGTGTTAATGGTATTGTAATTCTTCCATTAAGATTAAGAATATGCAGACAATATTCGATTGATTAAATATCTGAATATATATATAGAGAGAGAACCCTGGGGTGGTAAGTGTTGTTTAGGGAAGAGGCAAAAAATACCTTTTAAAGTTAAATGTTGGCCTCTAGTTCCTTGATTCACAGACTGGCTTTGGAAAGAACTAACATGGCAGCAGAGAATGGCTGTCCAAAAGTGAAGAATAGAAACAAAGAATTACTTTCCGATTGAAGATTGTAAACAGAGTTGTTTCCGTGAAAAGTGGCTGAAAGTAAGCGTGAATTGCCAGAGTCTGATACACATTGAAGAATACAAAGTCCTCAAAGAATACAAAGAAAGCAGGAAAGAGCTCAAACAAGGAATTAGGAGGGCTAAATGGGGCCATGGAATGTTTGTGGCAAAAAGGATTAAGGAAAATCCTAAGACATTTTATTCATTTATAAGGAGCAAGAGGGTAGCTAGGGAGAAGGTAGGTCCACTCAAGGGGAAAGAAGGGAATTTATGCATGGAACCAGAGGAAATGGGTGAGGTCCTTAATTGATACATTGGTATTCATACGTTGTTTTTTTATTAATACATTGGTATTTACAAAGGTGAAGAACATGGTGCATGGGGACTCCAGAGTATTTTGGTATTCTAGGAGTTTTATAATTCACGGGATGATGGTGTCACTGGCATTTATTCCCGAACCCTAATTACCCAGAAGCCAGTTAAGCATCAACCACAATGCTGTCACATTTATGCCACACCAGCTAAAGATGGGAGTTTCCTACCCTAAAGGACATTAGTAAGACAGACTTTTTTTTCTGACAATCAACTATAGTTTCGTGGTCATCATTAGACTCTTAATTCCAAATTTTTACTGAATTCAAATTTCACCACCTACTGGGATTCACTGGGATTCAAACCCAGATCCCCGGATCATTATCTGGGTCTCTGGATTAATAAGTCTAGTGGTAATAGCACAAGGCCATAACCTCCCCAGTGAGAATGCTAGTGGGTATGTCAATATACAAAAAGAGGAGATGTTGGGTGATTTGAAAAGCATTAAAGTAGACAAGTCCCTAGGATCTAATGGAATATATCACAGAATGCTGAAGGAGGCAGGTGTAGAAATTTCAGGGACCTTGCATGAAACCTTTGTATCCATTTTAGTCACAGGAGAGGCCTCAGAGGACTGGAGAATAGCCAATGTTGTTCTATTGTTTAAGGAGGGCAAGAGAAATTGGCCCAGTGTGGATTCATGGTGTTGACAGTGTCGGTGGAAGCAAGATGGCACCAAAGAATGGTGACACGGTTCTGCAGTGGCGGCATGGCAAAGGGACTTGAGACTGGTTGACTACTTCGTGCTGGTATGGATCTAAATGTGGCGGTGGAAGAGCATGGATCCAGCCCCTAGCTAAGCACTTAAGAAGGGCTGTAATGTTGAACTTTTAACTTTATTTCTTTATTTTTCTATTTTGTACCTAGCTACCTTTGTACCTAAAATGATGCTGGGAACTTGTACACTTTTCATGTACTCCTGTATCCATGTACTTGAGTACGTGTCACTTGATTTGCTCTGATTTATTGTCATCACATGTACCTAAGTACAGTGAAAAACTGTGTTTGTGAGCAATAGAGGCAGATCAGAATAAACAGGGACATACAGCTCATAGGGTACTTTGACAGAGTGAGTCATACAGGTTACACTGCACAGGAGGTGCACGAAGAAAGATCAACATTATTTGAAGTTAGAGAGTCTGTTCATCAGTCTAATAATGGCAGGGAAGAAGCTGTTCTTGAAACTGTTGGTGCGTGTGTTCAAGCTTCTGTATCTTCTGCCTGATGGAAGAAGGTTGTGGGAGGGCATTACTGGGGTGGAAGCGATTTTGTTGATGTTGGCAGCCTTTCCGCAGCTACCATGGATGGAAGGTTGTTTTCTGTGATGGTCTGGGCTATGCACACAACCTTCTGTAGTTTCTTACGGTTCTGGGCAGAGCAATTGCTGTACCAGGCCATTATGCACCCGGATAGTATGTTTTCTGTGGTGCATCTGTAAAAGTTGGTAAGGGTCCTTTTGGATGTGCCAAATTTTCCAAGCCACCTGAGGAAGAAGAGATGTTGTTGTGCCTTCTTGACTGCTGCATCCATGTGGAAGTCCAAGAAAGCTTGTTAGTTATCGTCACTCCTAAGAAAGTGACAATAAAATCTAATTCTAATTCTAATCTAGGAAATTATAGGCTGGTGACCCTTATGTCAGGTGTAGGGAAATTATTGGAGAAGATTCTTAAAGATAGGATTTACTCGAATTTGGAAAAGCTTTGAGCTTTTATGTGATATGGAACATTGGTTTGGGTGGGTAAAGTTGTGTCTCATAAACTTTATTGACTTTTTTTGAGAAAATGATAAAAGTAATTGTTGGGGACAGGGCGGTAGATGTCATCTATATGGACTTTAGCAAGGTCTTTAACAAGGTCACTCAGGGCACAAAAGATGATAAGACAAATAGGATCCACTGTGAGCTGGTAAAATGGATACAGAACTGGCTTAAACATAGAAGACAAAGAGGAGGGTGTTTTTCAGACTGGATATCTGTGACCAATGTATTCTGCAGGGATCAGTGCTGAGATCCTTGTTGTTTGTAATAGATATAAATGATTTGGAGGAGAATGTAAGTGCCCTGATTAGAAAGTTTAAGGAAAGGCACAAAGACTGGGGGAGCCGAGGATAGTGAGATGGATTGCCAGAGGATACGGTGGAATATAGATAAGGCTAGAGACTTGGGTGGAGAAATGGCAAATGGATTTTAATCTGATCAAATGCAAGATGATGCATTTTTGGAGATCTAATGCACGAGGGAAGTATACAGTAAATATCAGAACCCTTAGTAGCATCAACATTCAGAGGGATGTACAGGTCCACAGTTCCCTGAAAGTAGTAACACAAAGTAATAAAGTGGCCAAGCAGGCATACAGCATGCTTGCTTTCATTAGTTGGGGCATGGAGTGTAAAAATTGACAAGTCCTGTTGGAGCTGTACAGAACTTTAGTTAGGCCACTTTTGGAAAATTGCATACAGTTCTGGTCATGACAGAACTATCAGAAGGATGTGGAGGCTTTAGAGAGGGCACAGAAACATTTTGTCAGGATGTTGCCTGGTTTGGAGTGTTTTAGCTATGAGGAGAGATTAGATAAACTTAGTTTGTTTTCACTTGAACATCGAAGGATGAGAGGCGATCTGAGTAGAAGTTTACAAAAGTATGAGAGGCCTAGATAGAATACAGAGTCTTTTTCTCAGGGTAGTAATGTGAATTACTAGGGGGCATAAATTTAAGGTAAAAGGGGGTAAGTTTAAAGGAGATGTAAGAGTCAGATATTTTATACAGAAAGTGGTAAGTACGTGGAATGTGCTGCAGAGGAAATGGTGGAGGAGAATAAAAAAGCAACTGTTAAGAGGCATTTCGACAAATGTACAAATAGGTAGGGAACAGAGGGATACAGACAATGTAGAGCGAAAAGATATATGTGCTGACACAGTCTTGGTGGGCCAAAAAGCCTGTTCCTGTGCTGTACTGTTCTTCGTTATTTACATTAATGTTCTCTCAATCTGAACCTAATGACTAGAGGGAAATGAAGTAGATATGAGAACATGGCTTGAGTCCATACGGAAAGGGAAACAAAGAATGGATTTGACACTATCCCTTCCTAACAAAAGTAAAAGTAGAAGTCAAATATCTAGTGAGCTGGATGAGAATTAGTTGAATATTCATGATGATCTGAGTCTTTTATCCTTCATTCATACAATTTACCAGAAGGATGATTCTATTGGTTACTGATGGACCAGGTCAGACTTTGATGGATTTCAAAGATGCACGGTCATTCCATAGAGGAAGATATGATGGACTTTAATAGACTGTATAAATGCTGCAGAATTTCGATCTGGAAATTCTTTATTCAGTGCTCACATTTAAATTGATAGATTGTGCTAATATGTCACATCTGGATAGGCACATGAAGATTGTTTCTCAGAAAGAGACACCCTTCTGAATCAAAAGTAATCCTGAGGGAAGCAATAATTTCCAACAGCCAAATGGGATACTCTGCAATGTTACAAAGGTTTGAAGACTCAATGTTTGCAGCATTTTGAGATCATTCAGATAAAGGGCACAGGCATCTGCACAACAGGAGTGTTACAAACAGAAGGAATGAGGAAGAGGATTTTTGTCAGGCATCCAGGAATGTTCAAGGAACAGTTAATACATGCATCGGATGCGTCTCAAAATAATGTTGTGCAGAACTGCCCAAAGCAGAACAGCAGGGTTTTTGAAATGACATGTGACACAGAGAATTGGGAAGTTAAAGCTGATGATAATAATCAGTCTGAGGGAATTGTACTAGTCACAGTTGTTTTTGGCCAGTAATGAGCGTATTAGTCATGGATTCATTTAATTGTGTCGTATTAGATAATGGTTGCACATTGATGGTGTGTGGACACATTGATTAAAATGTTATTCACGCAGTAATACAGATCACAGTGAGGTCAGGGAGTAGAAACTTCGACATGTTTCAAGTTCAGCAATGACAAAACATTGGATGCCAAATAGCTGGAGTAAAGCTCTTTAGTAGTTCTGATGAAGTCTCTTGTGAGGTATCCTTACTGATCAACAAGCCTTCCATGAAAAAATAACGTAGAAATAAGCATGAAACATGATAAAGGAATCATTTTTGGAAAATTAGTCCATCAATATTTTATCCAATGAGGCCTTACTGCACCCCCTTAACAAAATCATGACCTTCCTAATCAGAATGTTAATGATACCAGGTGACATGAATCTGATAGAAAGAGGAACAAAGTTGTCTGATATAAAAAACAAAATTACCTGATTTAAAAAAAACAAAGTTGTCTAAACTTTTTGATATTATTGCATCAGGCTCTGCATGCAAATTGAACAACTGGAAACAAGGGGGATTTAATGATGTTGATTAAAATGTGAAATCTGCCATGGGTGATTTGGTGGCAGAAAAATCTATTTAGTTGTGTGTGAAAACACTTCTCGCGCAGCGGCAGTGTCCCTAACCTCTCAGCCAGGAGGTTTGAACTCAAGTCCAAAAACTGTCTTATACAGTGTTACTGTTGCTATCTCTGAACCAGGAGACCATGTTTAAATTCCACCCTCTCCAGAGGTGTATAATAACATCTCTGAACAGGTTGATTAGAAAGCGTGAAATTGTCTTGAACTTATGCAGACTATTTACTCACCCATTTCGTCACAGACATGGGCAATAGATGATGATGATTACTCAAAGTTCATTGAGAAGATTAGTGAGAAATATCATATTTGTAATAAGTATCACATATGCATCACGTCCCATTCTAAGGCCAGGATCTTATAAGGGTCTAATTGACATGGGCTATGAATCAGGCAAAAAGTGTGGTGCAGCTACTCTTGATGTCAAGATCTACCTGTCCCATCCTTTCTGCTTTTCACAATTGCATGGCTAAAGTCTTACCAGGATGCAAAAAGCTGCCAACTGATCAATACTCATTAAGTTGAGGGCTCCATTCACCTCATTAATATTCCAGTTGTAATGTGACCAAGCAATCAAGCCACCTAGAAAATGCAATATGGAAACTAGAGTGAATACAACTCACTACTCCCTCCAAACACCCTCTTCCTTGCACAATCAATAAGCACCAGGCAGACAGGCCCTTCCATTACCTGGCTTTCAGTGTCAGTGCACAATCCTGACATCTCTCCAGTGCATTGGCAATGTGCCCTGCAAGACCAGACTTTTCTATCAGGGCACACAAACGTTCAACAGTGGATGGTTAAATCAGGTATAGTTCACAGAATCACAAGAGTCACGGTGCAGAAGGAGGCCATTAAACCCATCATGCCAGTATCAGCTCATTAATAGTGCCAACCATCTGCTTTTTCCCCATCTCCTGACATGTTATTTTTATCCAATCAGTTAATCCATAGGGGCTGGCACCCAGTCCATGACATGGATCAAGCTGCTGCTTACCAGGGCTGCTCCCTTGCTCTCTCAGTCAGGGAGAGACCACAACCCTGCTCAATTGGTAGTCAAGGCTCTGACCCAGCGCTAATGGATCAGGTCTCTAGAAGGAGTGGGCTATTGATGTCTCATCATCTCTGCTCACAGAAATTAAGAGGAACAGAGGAGGGAAAGAGTGGCAGTTGTGGGTGAAGGATGTCAGAGAAACATATGTGTCACGGTAACAAAAGAAACATGAAGACTGTGGGGTCTGCAGAACGGGCAGTACGGAGGAGAGGATGATGTTGGGGATGTCAGCAGCATGTTAATGCTAAGGCTGGAAGCCAGTGGCAGCAATTGTACAGGGTCTTGGTGAGACCACACCAGGAATATTGTGTGGAGTTTTGGCCTCCTTACCTGAGGAATTATGTTCTGGCTGTGAAGGGAGTGCAGCAAAGATTCACCAGATCAATGCGTAGGTTGGCAGGATTGACATATGACGAGAGATTAGATCATTTAGGACTATGTTCACTGGAATTTAGAGGAATAGAGGTGTGTGGGATCTGATGAAAATCTATAAAATACTACCAAGACTAGACAGGGTAAATTCAGGAAGGATGTTCCCAATCACCAGGGTGTCCGAACAGAGGATTATAGTCTAAAGATAAGTGGCAGATCTTTTAGGACTGAGTTGAAAAGAAATTTCTTCACCTAGAGAGAAGTGAGCCTGTAGAATTTGCTAAAACAGAAAACAGTTGAGGCCAAAACATTGAATGTTTTCAAGAAGGAAATAGGTATAGTTCTTAGGCCTAAAGGAATCAAAGGTTATGGGACGGAAGCCAGAACAATATGCTGAATTAGATGATCAGCCATGACTGTGTTGAATATAAAGCAGTATTGAAGAGTCTTGAATGGTTTACTCCTGCTCCTACGTTCTATGTTTCTTTGTTCCAATGACTGCTCCCTGTTATTTTGATCATGAAACTCTTGGAAAGTGCTAAATGTTGAGGAGAAAGGTTATGAATGCACTTGCAGTAGGCAGGGAAACTGAGATGACAAGTGAGGGAAGGTCAGTATCTACAACTTGTCACTGGATGTTCACAGGGGAAGAACATTGGCAATGAACAGATGACGTGTTGACCACTCAAGCAGGATGCGTACTCTCTGGCCATCCTCCATCATTGACCTGTTTGTTGCTCTGTCACTGTTGGGGAACTACATTCTGCCTGCACAGGGAGCCCTTCAGTGGGCAATGTTGAAGGTGGAGCCTATGGTGTTGAATTGAGGTGATGTACACATTTTGGTACCCCGTTCTCACATGATGTAATTGGCATTCATCATACATCTCCAACCATTGTGCTTTGTTACTGGCTAAAGAGCAGACAACCCATTAGGATCTATAGAGATTCAGACTGCCAACTGAGCCGTAAAAAACAAATGTTTATGAACACACACTATAGAATGTCTACAGTGTGAAAAGACAACCGTTGAGTCATCGAGTCTGCACTGACCCTCTGAAGAGTGTCCCACCCAGACCCAGACCCCAACTCGATCCCTGTAACCCCGCATATACCATGGCTAATCCACCTATCCTGCATATCTATGCACTGTGGTGGGAAACCGGAGCACCCAGTAGAAACCCACACAGACGTGGGGGGAATGTGTAAACTGCACACAGACTGTCACCCAGTTCTGGAATCAAACCTAAGTCTCTGATTCTGTGCCGACAGTAGAGCTAACCACTGTGCTATGGTGTTGCCGTGCATAACATAAATTCTAGAATCATAGAATCAGAACAGTGCAGTAGCAGGTCATTCGGCCCATCAAGTGCACATTGACTCTCTGATGACTAGTCTGTGCAGAGAGCGGCATGGTGGCACAGTGGTTAGCACTGCTGCCTCACAGTTCCAGGGACCTGGGTTCGATTCCACCCTCGGGTAACTGTCTGTGTGGAGTTTGCACATTGTCTGTGTGGGTTTCCACAGGGTACTCCGGTTTCCTCCCACAGTCCAAAGATGTGCAGGTTAGGTGGATTGGTCATGCTAAATTGCCTGTAGTGTCCAGGGATGTGTAGACTAAGTGGGTTGTAGGGGGATGAGTCTGGGTGGGATGCTCTGAGGTTCGGTGTGGACTTGTTGGGCTGAAGGGCCTGTTTCCACACTGTAGGGATTCTATCTACCTACCCAATTCCCATAACCCTGCATTTCCCATGGTTAATCCAACTGGCCTGCACATTCCTGGACACTACAATAAATTTACTGTGGTCAATCCACCTACTCTAACATATCTAAATAACATTGTCAGTCTTTGCCCACCTGTGCCCATAGTATAATATTCTTCCCTTCTCCTTCAACTGAGCTGCAATGAGCTCCCTGTTTCACAAATAAGGTGGACGGAGGCTGCTCTTTGGTAGTCATTAGCCCTAGTGGTTTGGTTCGGCAACCGTGGGAGTATTCTGAACTGGACAGGCCAGATATGCTGGAGGAAGTTGACCCTTCTTTGTCTGAACTTCCAAGACTCAGTGAGGAATGCACAGGCAGAGTGAAGGTGGAAGGCCCCACCAAAGCGTGAATGGCCAAGGGGCCTGGTTCTGCCTCTTCCTCTGTCACAGTGCCTTCTGGCACCATTCTATCTCATTGTGAGTTCAACACTCCCCGCTTTGCTTCTTGAGGACCAGTGCCTGGAGCAAAGGATTGCAGATGTTTATGACCATCTATTTTCCCCAGAGAATAGACGCAGAGTGTATTGAAATGAGGGAGAGCTGGTCGTGCCATTTTGCTGCAGCAGACCGGACCAGATAAATTGAGAGTGGGACAGAACAACGACACTTCAACTGAGGCTACACAGCACTGACAATTTCACCTAGAATGGAGACGAAATATTTGCATGAAAACCATTCAGCTGGGCGAATCAACCAACAATTCCAATTGTAACCTGAGCTACAGATCTTCGTTAAAACATTGAACACCTATGGGCAAAACACGCTCAAACAAGCCTGAAGATGGGAAACTTATGCTAGCTGGCTGAGCGCTACCCACAAGCAACTCCATTTTCTACATGAATGCCTCAGAAATCAGGTACTACCTCACAGCATCAAATGCAAAACCCCACCTTAACAACGCACAAGCAAGCAAAACACAGCAAAATGGCATGACCAGCTCTCCCTCGTTTCAATGCATACAGACGTAGAAGGACATCAGTTTAACTGGGACAAAGCTCCAGTACTAGGACAAGCAAGACAAAGACAAGCACGAGAATTCCTGGAGGCCTGATTTTCAACCACCAATGCAACTAACAAACATGTTGAAATAGACACCATCTACATACCACTATGGTACGAAACCAGAAACAAGACTGCCCATCATGACAGACCGGACCATATAAATTCAGAGCGGGATAAACAACAGCACTTCAATGGAGACTACACAGCACTGACGATGTCACCTAGAAAGGAGATGAAATGTTTGCATGACAACCAGTCAACTTGGCAAACCAACAACTCCAGAATTAAGGAGAATCCCAAGGCAATGTTTATGTATATTAGGAGCAAGAGTGTAACCAGGAAAATAGTACTTCCACTCAGGAACAATTTATGTGTGGAGCCAGAGGAACTGGGTGAGTACCTCACATCAATATTCATCAAGAAGGAGGACGTGGATGATGAGAAGATTAAAGAGAGTAAGTTGATATTCTGAGGTATTTTGATATTAAGAAGGATGAGGTTTTTTTTTCCTTTATTCATTAACAGGATGAGGACATTGCTGGCATTTATTGCCCAGAGGGCATTTCAGAGTCAACCACATTGTTGTGGGTCTGGAGTCACATGCAGGCCAGACCAGAAAATGGATTCATGGTCATCGTTAGATATTTTATTGAATTCAAATTCTACCATCTGCTGTGGTGGGATTCAAACCCGGGACCCGAGAATGTTGCCCAGGTCTCTGGATTAACGGTCCAATGATAATACCATGAGGCCATTGCCTCCCCTTGTATCTGCAAGTAGATACAATCAGTGTCAGAACAATGAGCGACATTCAAAGGGGAGTTTTGAAGGGTTCAGGTTAAACTCCACAAAGAAAAATGGAGGGACATGCAAATTTATCTTCCCCTGGGTGTCAAGGTGTTGGATGTTTTGAGAAACATTATGGTCAATAAGTCCCCAGGGCCTGATGAGAACCATCCAAGGACACTGACAGAGTCAAAGGTGGAGATTGGTGGGGCCTTAATAGAGATCATTGTCCCCTCTTTAACCACAGGAAGATCCCAGAAGTCTAAAGAATAGCCAATGTTGTTCATTTGTTAAAGAAGGAAACAGGGATAATTCAGGATATTATAGGCATTGGAGCATTACATCAATTGGAAGAGGCAAGGATAGGGTGGGCAGTTGGAGTCTTTTTCCCAGGGTGGAAATGTCATACACTAGGGAGCATGGGTTTAAGGTGAGAGGGGGAATATTTAAGGAGATAATGACCAAAGAACAAAGAAAATTACAGCACAGGAATAGGCACTTCAGCCCTCCAAGCCTGCACCGATCCAGATCCTCTATCTAAACCTGTCGCCCATTTTCCAAGGATCTGTATCCCTCTGCTCCCTGCCCATTCATGTATCTGTCTAGATACATCTTAAATGACGCTATCGTGCCCACCTTTACCTCCTCTGCTGGCAATGCGTTCCAGGCACCCACCACTCTCTGCGTAAAGAACTTTCCATGCATATCTCCCTTAAACTTTTCCCCTCTCACCTTGAAATCATGACCCCTAGTAATTGAGTCCCCCACTCTGGGAAAACGCTTCTTGCTACCCACCCTGTCTATACCTCTCATGATTTTGTAGACCTCAATCAGGTCCCCCCTCAATCTCTGTCTTTCTAATGTAATTAATCCTAATCTACTCAACCTCTCTTCATAGCTAGTGACGTCCATACCAGGCAACATCCTGGTGAACCTCCTCTACACCCTCTCCAAAGCATCCACATCCTTTTGGTAATGTAGGAACCAGTACTGTACGCAGTATTCCAAACGTGGTCGAACCAAAGTCCTATACAACTGTAACATGACCTGCCAACTCTTGTACTCAACACCCCGTCTGATGAATGAAAGCATGCCGTATGCCTTCTTGACCACTCTATTGACCTGCGTTGCCACCTTCAGGGTACAATGGACCTGAACACACAAATCTCTCTGTGTATCAATTTTCCCCAGGGCTTTTCCATTTACCATATAGTTCGGTCTTGAATTTGATCTTCCAAAATGCATCACCTAGTATTTGCCTGGATTGAAGTCCATCTGCCATATCCTCACCCAACTCTCCAATCTATCTATATTCTGCTGCAATCTCCGACAGTCCCCTTCGCTATCTGCTACTCCACCAATCTTAGTGTCATCTGCAAACTTGCTAATCAGATGTGTAAGGAAAATGTTTTACACTGGAACTTGCTACCGGACGATGTGGTAGAAGTAGATATGTTAGCAAATCCTTAGAGGCATTTAGACAGACACATGAACAGGCAGGGAATAGAGGGATATGGACTATGAGCAGGCAGGTGAGATTAGATTAGAATGACATCATGGTCGGCACTGACATGGTGGGCCGATGTGCTGTATTGTTCTATGGTCGATGTAATATTATATCATTACAAAGCTCACAGCTCAAAGTATCTTCAGTCATGGGTTCCATGAAAGAAATCAAAAAGGCATGAGTTTTGTGTAAATTATAATTTCAGAATTGTTATAACACAGAGGTGCTACCCCTCCTAAGGAGCAACTGTTCATGCTTGCCCCCATCCCTACATTCTTGTGCATTCTTTCTTTTCAGATGTGTAGAATATTCAGATAATTTAGAAAAATTTACACAGGACGTTGTGGCTGCACTGGCAGAAAAAGTGTTAAACAGCCTATCCCATCTTCAGCTCTTGGTCAGCCTTCCACCAATCACAATAATTGGAGATTCTCTTAACTTGTTGGACCTCCCCAAACGTGTCCCTTCACACTTCTCTCTGAGTTGAATTCCATTTGCCACTTTTCTGGTCAACTGATATCTTCCTGCAGTCTAACTTCCCCTGCAATATCAAAGAAGTAGCTAATTTTTTTGCCATCTGCAAACTTCTTTTTCATGGGCCCCCACATTTAAGTGCATTTCATTATCATTTACCACAAAAAGCCAGTATTCCTTTCCACACACCTTTATTTTTCTTATCCCCTTTTTGATTTCATCCCTGCACTTTCTATATTCTTCCCTGCTCTGTGTAGCATTGAGTTCTTTGTATCTGAAGTAAAGTTTCCTTTCTGCCTTGTCTTACCCTGAATGCTCATTGACACCCAGGGGAATATAAATTTGCATGTCCCTCCGTTTTTCTTTGAGGAATGTTTATCCTGAGCCCTTCGAAACTCCCCTTTGAATGTCACTCATTGTTCTGACACTGATCGTATCTGCTTGCAGACTACTTTTGCAAAATCAATCATCCTCTGCTTAGTAAAATTGGTTTTACCCCAATTTAAAACTTTAACTCCTGTTCTGCCTTCATCCTTTTCACTAATTGTTATGTTAACTGAATTATGATCAATATTAAAATATACTCTTGTTGCCACTAAAACTAAGTCCAGAAAACTGCTCTTTCCTATTGGACTTGCTGCATACTGTTCAAGAAGGTTCCCCTGAATGCATTTCAAGAATTTTGCTGCCTACCAATATGGACCGTAGCATTTGGCTGTCCACCCTCCCCCTCCAGAATATTCTGCAGCCACTCAGTGACATCCATCATCCTGGTACACACACTATCCTGGATTCACAGCTGCAGCGGCAATGCACCTTCTGATTTCCTAACTTTCAAATCACTAGTCACAATGGCTCCAGCCATAGTGTACCCTCATACAGCTGAGCCACCCATGTGGCCATGGATTTGGTTGTGGCTGCATTCACCAATGAACCATCACTCTCTGAAAGCGACAGGTATTCAGAGCACTGCTGTACTACCTGCCTGTTTCTTTCAACTGAGTGGTGGACTCCCATTCCTTTTCTCCATGTACACTCTTAAACTGTAGTGTGGCCACATCTATAAACTAGCTTTAAGCCTCATTATTGCACTGCAGTGATACCAGCTGCTGCTCAATTTCTAAAACTTGGATCTCAAGCTTCCTCCCTGGTACAAAGGAGGTGCCAGAGCATTGGTGAGTGGTAACTGTGAGATCCTTGTTCAAGTCATTGGACAAAGAACATTCCTCATAACTACAGGTAATCAGTTTAAAATTCAGTGCTTTATTTAGTGTTTTGGCACCTAACAGTGTTATAGACTCACCATTGTGCTCAACAATTTCAAACCGTGAAGTCTGTTTTATGTAATAAAACAAAGAACTGTGGATGCTCGCGATCTGAAACAAAAGCAAAGATTACTGGCAAAATTCAACAGGTCAAATAACATTTGTCAGAAGAAAGCAGAGCTAACGATTTCAAGTCCAGTGACTATCTATCAGAACTCTGTCTTCTAGAATCATAGAATCCCAACAGTGTGGAGGCAGGCCATGTGGCCCATTGAGTCCAAACAGACCATCAAAGACCATCTCACCCAGACCCACCCTACCCTCCCACCCTATATTTCTCATGGCTGCCCCACCCAGCCTACATCTCCCTGAACACTACGGGTAATTTAGCATGACCAATCCACCTCACTTGCACCTCTTTGGACTGTGGGAGGAACCTGGAGGACCCGGAGGAAACCTACACAGACACAGGGAAAATGTGCAAACTCCACACAGACAGCCAACCAAGGGTAGAATCAAAGCCAGGTCCCAGGTGTGTGAGCCACCGCGTCACTCCAACTTGGTGAAATCCAGCAGGTGGGGGTAGTATAGGGATTAAACCCATGACCTTGGCATTATCAGCACCACACTCTAACCATCTGAGCTAACTGGCCAGCTCTTTGATGAACCTTTCTTTCTCCAGCATCAATATCCATTCTCATGGTTTTTGGTTTTGTTCAGAATTTACTTTTTGCTATTCACACCTATTCTGCGTCTATGGTTTATCTCTTGTCCACAACCACCGTCATTCCCTTTGCCTTTCATTCTGTTGTGATGAAAGTTGCGTGAGTTATATATATCAGCAACATTTTTTAGAGTTGGATTTTAAAGTAATGATACATTGGTGTTGGTCTATTTGTGATAAGGGATTTAATAATTAATGAGGTCAATCCTTCCGGAACAATGATTTTAAATCTGTATGTGCTTCCTGGAGTATTCATAGAAGTTTGTTTGTATTGTGGGGATTTATGAAACGTTATTTAAAAAATTAAAGATATTAACTTGCTATTGATTTTAAATAACCAAGGATTGATTTTTTTTCAAATCAACAATAGACGTTAATTTAGTAAAATCCAGAGATAGAAAAGCAGTTGGAGGCATTTTGAAGAGGACCTAATCAGAGTTCGATGCCAGTATGGTCTCTCTTATTAAAAAAGGAGACTGTACACAATACTTAATGGAATAACTGAAATAATTCAATTCAGTAACCCAGTGATTCTGAAGGAACAATATGTTTCTGGAATAGGATGGTGAGTAGCTTGGAAGGTTTTGAGTGTTCCCATATATCCCCTATGTGTTCCCCTATCATTCTTGATCGTAATGGTCATGGGTTTGGAAGATATTTTGAAGATTTGGAGCCTTGCTGAATTTCTACATTGCATCTTTCCAGTCGTTTCAGCGGCGGGAGTCCGGAAGGAGGCGCGAGGGCAGCCTGGGAAGGTGAGCTTCAGGAGTATAAAGGTCTTACCTCGCATGACTGCGGCCTTTCAGTCATTTCAGCGGCAGGAGTCCGGAAGGAGGCGCGAGGGCAGCCTGGGAAGGTGAGCTTCTCCTTTTAAAAACTTACCTCGTGAATAGGCGGAGTGCGCGTCGAGCAGGAGCAGAGACGGGACAGTTGAGTAAGTGAGGTAATATATTTGGGCGGTTGCTTTACCCGAAACACTAGTGTCTCCCACCCATCCTCCTCCTCTAAACAAAAAGGTTCTGACCGCCGATTTGGTAAGTTACTAGTGTTTTCTTTTCCAATAGTCTGTTTTTTACAATTCAGAACAATGGGAACGGATGCAAGGGCAGTTGCATGCTCCTCCTGTAGGATGTGGGAGGTAAGGGTCACCACTAGTGTCCCTGCTGACTTCATCTGCGGGAAGTGCACCCAACTCCAGCTCCTTGGAAACCGCGTTAGGGAACTGGAGCTGGAGCTGGATGAACTTCGGATCATTCGGGAGGCTGAGGGGGTGATTGAGAGGAGTTACAGGGAGGTAGTCACACCTCAGGTACAGGAAAAAAGTAGATGGGTTACAGTCAGGGGACGGAAAGGGAACAGGCAGACAGTGCGGGGACCCCCTGTGACCGTTCCCCTCAATAACAGGTATACCGCTTTGAATTCCGTTGAGGGGGACGACTTAGCAGGGGTAAGACATGGGGTACAGGTCTCTGGCACAGAGTCTGTCCCTGTTGCTCAGAAGGGAAGGGGGAAGAGGAGGAGAGCATTAGTCATTGGGGACTGCATAGTTAGGGGGACAGACAGGAGATTCTGTGGGAACGAGGGAGACTCACGGTTGGTGTGTTGCCTCCCAGGTGCCAGGGTCCGTGATGTCTCGGATCGTGTCTTTGGGGTCCTGAAGGGAGAGGATGACCAGCCCCAAGTCGTGGTCCACATAGGTACCAATGACATAGGTAGAAAGAGGGATAGGGATATAAGGCAGGATTTCAGGGAGCTAGAGTGGAAGCTGAGAGCTAGAACAAACGGAGTTGTTATCTCTGGTTTGTTACCCGTGCCACGTGATAGCGAGGCAAAGAACAGGGAGAGCTATCAGCTGAACACATGGCTGCAGGGATGGTGCAGGAGGGAGGGTTTCAGGTATATGGATAACTGGGGCTCATTCTGGGGAAGGTGGGACCTCTACAAACAGGACGGTCTTCACTTGAACCAGAGGGGTACTAATATCCTGGGTGGGAAATTTGCTAGTGCTATTCGGGTGGATTTAAACTAGCTCAGCAGGGGCATGGGAACCTGTGGTGTAGTTCCAGTACACAGGAGGATGAGAGTAGGGAGGACATGGACAGGATTTCACCTTCACAGGAGTGTGCTGGCAGACAGCAAGCTGGTTTGAAGTGTGTCTACTTCAACGCCAGGAGTATCCGGTATAAGATAGGTGAGCTTGCAGCATGGATAGGTACCTGGGACTTCGATGTTGTGGCCATTTTGGAGACGTGGATAGAGCAGGGTCAGGAATGGATGTTGCAGGTTTCAGGGTTTAGATCTTTCATAAAGATCAGGGAAGGTGGTAAAAGAGGGGGAGGTGTGGCTTTGTTAGTCAAGGACAGTATAACAGTGGCTGAAAGAACTTTTGACGAGGACTCGTCTACTGAGGTGGTATGGGCTGAGGTCAGAAACAGGAGAGGAGAGGTCACACTGCTGGGAGTTTTTTATTGGCCTGCTCAAAGTTCCAGGGATGTGGAGGAGAGGATCGGCAAAACGATTCTGGGCAGGAGTGAAAGGAACAAGGTGGTCATTATGGGAGACTTTAACTTCCCCAACATTGACTGGAAAGGCTATAACTCTAGTACGTCGGATGGATCGGTTTTTGTGCAATGTGTGCAGGAGGCTTTCCTGACACAGTATGTTGAAAGGCCGACAAGAGGGGAGGCCACACTGGATCTGGTACTTGGTAATGAACCAGGCCAGGTGTTTGATTTAGTGGTAGGTGAGCACTTAGGAGAGAGTGACCATAATTCGGTTACGTTTAGTTTAGTGATGGAAAGGGATAGGAACATGCCACTGGGCAAGAGTTATAGATGGGGGAAGGGCAATTATAATGCGATTTGGCAAGACTTAGGAGGGATAGAATGGGGTAGCAAAATGCAGGGGATGGGGACAATCGAAATGTGGAGCTGGTTTAAGGAACAGATATTGCGTGTCTTTGATAGGTATGTCCCTGTCAGGCAGGGAGGAAGTGATAAGGTAAGGGAACCTTGGTTTACAAAAGAAATTGTATCTCTTGTTAAGCGGAAGAGGGAGGCTTATGTGACATTGAGACGAGATGGTTCAGATGAGGCGATGGAGAGTTACAGATTAGCTAGGAAGGATTTAAAGAGAGAGTTAAGAAGAGCAAGGAGGGGACATGAGCAGTCATTAGCAAGTAGAATTAAGGAGAACCCTAAAGCTTTCTATAGGTATGTGGGGAATAAAAGGATGACTAGGGTAAGAATAGGGCCAGTCAAAGACGGAAGTGGGAAGTTGTGTGTGGACCCTGTGGAGATCGGAGAGGTGCTAAACAAATATTTCTTATCTGTTTTCACTTGGGAAAAGGAGAATATTGTAGAGGAGAAGACTGAGATACGGGCTATTAGAATTGAAAGGATTGAGGTTAGTAAGGAGGAGGTGTTATCAATCCTAGAAGGTGTGAAGGTAGATAAATCCCCTGGGCCGGATGGGATTTTTCCGAGGATTCTCTGGGAAGCTAGGAAGGAGATGGCGGAGCCTTTGGCCTTGATCTTTGAGTCGTCATTGTCTACAGGTTTAGTACCAGAGGACTGGAGGATTGCAAATGTTGTGCCCTTGTTCAAGAAGGGCAGTAGAGATGACCCAGGTAATTATAGACCAGTGAGCCTTACGTCTGTTGTAGGAAAAGTTTTGGAAAGGATTATAAGAGATAGGATTTATAATCATCTAGCAAGCAACAATTTGATTGGAGATAGTCAACATGGATTCGTCAAGGGCAGGTCGTGTCTCACAAACCTCATTGAGTTTTTTGAGAAGGTGACCAAGCATGTGAATGAGTGTAGGGCAGTTGACGTGGTGTACATGGACTTCAGTAAAGCCTTTGATAAGGTTCCACATGGTAGGCTATTGGAGAAAATGCAGAGGCATGGGATTGAGGGAGATTTAGCAGTTTGGATTAGAAACTGGCTTTCTGAAAGAAGGCAAAGAGTGGTGGTTGATGGAAAATATTCAGCCTGGAGTCCGGTTACTAGTGGTGTGCCACTAGGATCTGTTTTGGGACCACTGCTGTTTGTCATTTTTATTGGATGCAGACATAGGTGGATGGGTTAGTAAGTTTGCAGATGACACTAAAGTCGGTGGAGTGGTGGACAGTGTGGAAGAATGTTGCAGGTTGCAGGGAGACATGGATAAACTGCAGAATTGGGCTGAAAGGTGGCAAATGGAGTTCAATGCAGATAAATGTGAGGTGATGCACTTTGGGAAGAATAATAGGAAGGCAGAATACTGGGTCAATGGAAAGATTCTTGGTAGTGTGGATGTGCAGAGGGATCTTGGTGTCCAGGTACATAGATCCCTGAAAGTTGCCACCCAGGTTGATAGTGCTGTTAAGAAGGCGTACGGTGTGTTAGGTTTCATTGGTAGAGGGATTGAGTTCCGGAGCCGTGATGTCATGCTGCAACTGTACAAAACGCTAATGCGGCCTCACTTGGAATATTGCGTACAGTTCTGGTCGCCCCAGTACGGGAAGGATGTGAAAGCATTGGAAAAGGTGCAGAGGAGATTTACCAGGACGTTGCCTGGTCTGGAGCAAAGGTCTTATGAGGAAAGGCTGAGGGACTTGGGTCTGTTCTCATTGGAGAGAAGAAGGCTAAGAAGGGATTTAATAGAGACCTACAAAATGATCAGAGGATTAGATAGGGTGGACAGTGAGAGTCTTTTTCCTAGGATGATGACGTCGGCTAGTACGAGGGGGCGTAGCTGCAAATTGAGGGGTGATAGATTTAAGACAGATGTCAGAGGCAGGTTGTTTACTCAGAGAGTGGTAAGGGCGTGGAATGCCCTGCCTGCCAATGAAGTTAACTCAGCCACATTAGGGGCATTTAAACAGTCCTTGGATAAGCATATGGATGATGATGGGATAGTGTCGGGGGATGGGCTTAGATTAGTTCACAGGTCGGCGCAACATCGAGGGCCGAAGGGACTGTTCAGTGCTGTATTGTTCTATGTTCTACGTCCTATCTTGTAGATGGTACACACTGCTGCTACTGAGCTTTAGTGCAGGAAGAATGAATGGTGATAGTATTAACTGGTGTAGCAAGTTGATTTGTCTTCGATGGTGTTGAGCTTCATGAAAGCATTTGGTGCTGCATTCATCCAGGCAAGTGGAGAGTATTCCAGCACACTCATGATTCGTGCTTTGTAAAAGATAGATAGATTTGCAGGGGCCTTGAGGTGACTTACTCATTATGGACATCCCAGCCTTTGACATGCCCTTGAAATCATTGTATTTATATGGCTGGTTCAGTTCAATTTTTAATCACTGGTAATCCCCAGGATGTTAATAGTGGGGGATTTGTAGATGATCATGTCATTGAACAAAATAGAGGCTCATAAAAGTTTAGTTTTAATAAAAAAAATGATTTAAGAACAGGAACAGTGAGTTATGGCAAGTGGGTGCTTTTCTGACTGGTGGATGGTAGGTAATGTTATACCCCAAGGTCCAATAGTCTGTTGATAGCTTTTCTGATATATGTTGTAAGCCCTGTAGACAATGATAACTGGAAGTTTGAAGTTCTTTTTAAAATAACTGAATGGGTGACAGACACAATTTTATGTCCTAATGTAACAGAATAAAAGCACTATTGAACAAACATTTCTTAAAGACAACATATGCTTTAAATTATCGGACAGTTGTCACAATTTTGATGAGGAATCTGTCACAGCAGTAAGGACGGATGATATCTGACAAGGCTCCTCAAATGAAGCCATAAAGGGAGAATTTAAAAACTAAAAAGAGGATTCACATTGCTGGGAGCGTACTATGGTGCCTCGAAATGATCTGAAAAAATTGAAGACCAGATATGTAGGCAAATATCAGTGTAGTGTCGTGATCATAGGGGTTTGCAGCTTCCCCAACATTAACTGAGGTAGTCAGAGTGTGAGATGTTCAGAGGGAGCAGAATCCTTGAAATACTTCCAGAAGAGCTTTTTAAGCCAAAACGTAGAAGGCCCTATAAGGGAGGACACGGTCTAATATTAGGTAACAACGCTTAGGTGCAAGTGGTTGAAGTATCAGTGGCAGACGGTGATCTTAACTCTGTTAGATTCAAAATTGTTATGGAAAAGGTCAAGGACATGACTGAAATCTAAGTTCTCACCTGGGGGAAGGCCCAGTTCTTTAATAAGATCATTAATAAGATCAGACATAATTTGGCCAGAGTGGACTGGGAGCCAGCACTTTCAGGTAAATCTGTCTCAGAGCAGTGGGATGCATTCAGTCCTGGTTGTGATAGCCCTTTCGTTTCCCCCATCACACCAATGTTTTAGTTTTGCCAGAGTGAGATCTTTTTGTGTCCACAGTTGGATATTGTCAGCAGTGAGTGGAAGGGTGTCCAGGAAGTTTAAGACCAGAATGGAATCTTCCAGTGGAGGCACCACTGGTGGTGTATCTGCCAGTGGGAGGCAGCTCAAGGCATTCCGTATTTGCCACTTGGCCTCTTGTACAGTGTTCCACTTGTAATTGTATGCTCTGAGAATAAGAGCCCTTGGTTGAATTCGAATAGAAGCTATATGTGTCATGGCCTTGTCTTCTTTAAGTAGCTTTAACAGGGGTTGGTGGTCCATTAGTTTGACAAAGTTACATCTGTAAAGGTATTGGGTGGAACTTTCCTAAGCCAAAGATGATCGCCAAACCTTCCTTCTCTATCTGGGCATATTGGCGTTCGGCATCAGCCAAAGTCCAGGAAGCAGACACAATTGGGCGTTTCTCTCCATTGGGCCACCGGTGATCCAACACTACCCCGATACTGTACAGGTAGGCATCACCTCTCACTTCAGACCGTAGTGGGTCAACACCTTAGATGATTATAGCTGCCTTTTCACTTCCCTAAAGGCTACTTCTTGGATACATGGCTATTTCCAAGCCTGACCTTTCTTCAGTAGCAGGCATAAGGATGCCAAGGTGAAGGCCATGTTACATATGAATTTCCTGTCATAGTTCACCAATCCAAGGAAAGACCAAAGCTCCGGCATAGATTTGGGAACCAGGGCACCTTTGATCACTCTTACTTTATCATTCAATGGTCTTGTCAACTCTGTAGCCTAAAGTGGTCATTTAGGTGCCTGGCACCCACTTTTTCCCCTTCTAAGGCGCATGCCCACTTGGCAGAAATGTTTAAGTACGATGTCCAAGTTCTCCAAGTGCTCTTTATTGATCTTTCCTGTTATTAGTATATCAACCAGATCAATGGCAACCTGGGATAGCCCTTGTAAAATGTTCTCCATGGTCCACTGGAAAAGGGCACAGGCTGATAATATCCCAAATGGCAGTCTTGTACATGGATTTATCCCTTATGGATATTAGCATACTTGTTGGACCCCCTCATCTAGTGGCAAGTATGCTTGGCTCATGTCTAGCTTTGTGAAGAACAGCCCTCCCCACGCTAGTTTTGTGCACAAGTCCTCTATGTGAGGGACTGGGTATTTATCCAGCTGCAAGTGGTTTACTGCTTGCTTAAAATCCCCATAAAGGCGAACTAAGCCATCAGGCTTCATAATCGGTATGACCAGCGCTGTCCATTCTGAAAACTGGACTGGTTTGACGATTCCTTCATTTTCTAGCCTCCTGATTTTGACCTTTTCTTTTGCCCTTAAGGCAACTGGCACTGGATGGACCTTATGGAATCACTAAATTGATTCCTGGTCAACATGTCAACAGAGTCAGCCCCTTTGATAGTCGCTAGACCGTCCAGAAAATCTTCCGGGTACTTAATAAGGACTTCACTCGGGCAGCCATTTTCTAATTGAAAAGTGTTGAGCCAATCAAGTTGAACCTTTTGGAACAATTCCACTCCAACAAGTTTGGGCCTAAGCATTTTTCTACAATTAGTGGGAATTGCACCAACTGCTTCTCATAGATGACTGGAACAGAGGTCGGACATTTAATCTGTGATGATTTCCCAGTATAGATTCTCAGTCTAGCCAAGGTTTTGCACAAATGTAAGGGATGGAGTGCAGAGCAAATCTTGTTAAAGACTGGTTCTGCAACCACTGATGCAACTGCACCGGAATTGACCTCTATGAAAACCAGGTGATCATTTAACTCGACATTTATTTTGATTGGTTCTGATTTGGATATTACTAAGCAATTTAACTGTTCCAAACCACGTGTGGGTGGACTTTCCAGGGTGTGTGCTTTCCTAGATACTGGCCTATGAGTTCTCTTGCTCAAGTCAGGCCTCATAGTCCTTCTTTGCTGTCTTGAGTCCACATACCGGCAGCAACTACAATGGCTTGCCGGACCAGATCCTGAAGAACATTCTAATCATTTGGCTAAAGCTTGGCTTTGTTTTGGGGTTTTGCTCTGCGCTGACCTAGGAAATGATTTCTGAAGAAGGGTCTAGGCCCAAAACGTCAGCTTTCCTGCTTGGCCTGCTGTGTTCATCCAGCTCTACACCTTGTTATCTCAGATGCTCCAGCATCTGCAGTTCCTACTATCTATGATATAGTTGTTGTGCCTGTTTGAAGTCAAGTTGGGCTTCAGCTAGTCGGTGCTTTTGCATGGTTATGTCATTAATCCCACATACCAAACAGTCTCCCAGCATCTCATTCAGGGTTAACCCAAAATCATATCACTCTGCCAAATGTCTTAACATCATCAAAAATTCTCTTGAACTGGAAAATTAAACTGATAGCAGGGAAGGGTTGGGGTTGTAATATTCTTTACCTAAATCTATCAACTCTTGAAAGGTTTCAGTGTCTGATGCTTCAGGGAAAGTTAGGCTCCGAATAACTGAAAATGTTGCGAGTCTGCCAGCAGTCTGAAGAGTCACCCATTACTTTTCATGGCGGCGCAACAGCGAGGGCCGAAGGGCCTGTTCTGTGCTGTATTGTTCTATGTTCTATGTTCTATGTGCCCCAACATTATTTGCCCGGAAAAAAAAAGCATATTCTTTCCACATGCTGGGCCCAGTCTTTGAAGACAGAATTGAATGAGTCAAGCTTCCTGAATAAAAGGCATGATGTCAGAAATAGGAGAAAATTACTGCAGATGCTGGAATCTGAATTTAAAACCAGAAATGCTGGAGATCACAGCAGGTCAGGCAGCATCCGTGGAGATAAAGCAAACTAACATTTCAAAGCTTAGATGACTCTTCATCAGACTTTACTTCAGCTCTGAGTGTCATCTAGACTTGAAATGTTAACTTGCTTTCTCTCCGTGCACGATGCCAGAAATACTTTCTCCAACTCAAAGATGACTGTTGTGAGAAGATTTTCTTCAGAGTGTACTGTTTTCTCTAGCTGCCACCGAAATAACTCCAAGGAGGCAGATATCCTGTCACCAAGTCACCCTTTATTTACACAGGCACAGTACATGACTGTGACCAGCCAACTCCAAGCCAGTCCCTAGAATGAAGAGACTCTCTGAATCTCCTGTTTATATATATTTCTTATGGAATATTTTAAAGTAGCTCCTTTTTTTAAAAATTTAACTTATTTTCAGTGGTGTGATTGCACACATTTTTGAGCAGGTGGGAATTTAAAACTGAGCCTCTCAGTCTGGAGTAGGGACACTACCACTGTGCCATAAGAGGGCCCAATCTCCTGTTTATATCTGTCAGCCAGGGCTCCCTGATTGGCCCAGGTTAACAACCCCAATCAAGGATCCCATAGTCAATCAGATCCACCTGGTCTTTGTTCTAATCGTTACAGTCACATGCACTTGAAGGAGTGCAACAAAAAGTTTGCAATGTCGCCACTTTTGGCACCATCTTAGGTACAAAATATCTAGATACAGATACTTAAGCATTTGGTATGAAATAGAACTCATAATAATAAAAGTCCAGTATTACAATAAAAAATAAAAATAAAGTACTCAATTTACAGTCCTTCCACCCCAGTCCGTGCCAGAACCTAGCTTCCAGACCACACCACGCCAAGTCTCCTGACCACACTGGGCTTCAAACCTTGAGGCTTCCCTTCAACAGGAACTCACCTCCCTGTGATGGCCTCCAATCTGGGAATCGGCTGTTGGCGATGGCATCCAGTCCAGGAGTCATCTCTCCATTTCTACGCAAGTAATTTTTAAAACTCTTTTAAAAAGTTAGAAGTTTTTTTAAATAAGCAAACAAAAAAAAATTGCAGACTAAGCAGACAGGCTTCTGCATAGGAGCCCAACTTGTTTCTTGATCAGCCATGGCACAGAATACCTCCTTAAACGCTAAACTTAAACCTCCTTCCCAGCAAAGCAGTTTTATCTGTTTTAGCCTTCAACAATCAAACTATCCTGACCAGCTGTCAGGCAGAGTTTAGAACAGGCCAAATTAGCCTCAACATTGACCTTAAGAACACTACTGTCCCAAAACATAATAATATTATAAAACTCATAGTGGTACCAATATAAATACTCTGGAATTCAGAGTAAACTATCAAAATGTACCATTGATACAAAGCTTTGAGGTGTGACAAACATTTAGGTGATACCAATTGGAACAGGGCATAGATTGGCTGGCAGAATGATCAGTCATGAGCCAGACAGAATTTGTATGCAGAAGTGCAAGCTGATGCATTTTGATGGAAAGGCAGGGAGAGAGAATTTTACTTCAATGGGAATCATGAAAGCATAGAAGGAAATAGACTTTTGAAGGCAGCCAGGATAGATTAAGACAGTGATTAGTAAAGCATAAAACTGGTTAGAATGCAAACTTCAGTGCTCTGTACAGTTGTCATCGCCGAATTTTCAATAGGATGTGACAGCTCTTGGGAGGATTCATGGGAAATTTACCAGCATGTTTCAGTGATGATGAGTTTTGCTATAGGGTAAAGTTGGAGAAGCTCAGACTGCTGTCTTTAAGCAAATAAAGTTGAGGGGAGATTTAATAGAGATAAGCAAAAGTACGACATGTCTAGATATGACAGACGAAGGAGGATTATTCCTATTGGCTGAGGCCTAGGAGACACAAGTTTAAGGTTTTAGACTAGAGATACAGAGCAAAAGTGAAGCAGAACGTTTTTACACGGTGATACTAAGGTAGTGGAAGTGGAGACGATCAATGGTTTCAATAAGAAATTGCACTGGCATTTGAGGGAAATAAACATGCAGAGCTACAGGGAGAGAGAGCAGAAGAATGCAACTCAGCAGCCTGTCCCACAAAGAATTAGAGTAGAGTTGATAGGCCAAAAGTCTTCTTCCTGTTTTGTATTGACACTCTTCTGTTAACAACTTAATGGTGCATGAATATTTATTCGACAACATTTACAATTGACAATGTTGAGTTTGATGTAGTGTTTAAAAGAGAGAAACTTAAAACGGTGACTAGATTTGCAGATTTAAATGATGCTTACTTCAATTAGAAAAGGCGGAGACAGTTCACAGTAAACTGAGCAAATCTATTAATGGATAAAATGACAGAAGCTTTGTGAGAGGTGTTTAAAAAAAAAATTCCATGTGGTGCACAACCAGGTTATTCCCCTAAGGGTCAAGATCTCTACTCACCAAGAGAGAAATAAAATCTGTAAATGACTAAAGAGCAAATTTAAAGGAGTACGCAGGTATGCAAAACCAGCTCAGATCTTTATGATGGATCAATAACAGCGATGGATGATAGACTGAATGAACCAAATAGAATTGAATGTAGATTGCTTTGGGGTCATCCATGAGAAATTAAAATGAATTGCACAGGGAACCTTTTAAATTATAAAAATCTGGAAACAGTGAAGATCCAAATATAATTGGATTAATTAACATGCCATGAAGAGACACAAGAAATAATCAAAATAGGGTGAAAGAATCCTGGCCTTCATAAAAAATTGACTAGACTAGTCCAAAATAGTAGATATTTAGAAATATGATGCAAACAGGGCCTTGTATTGCTGAAGTATGCAGGAGCAGAGGTCATGCTTTCGTAATTCAATCCCTGGTTGTATCATATTTGGAGTATTATGAGTCGTTCTGGAAATTAAACCATAGGAAGGATACATTGACCTTGAAGGGAGTGCATGTCAACTCATCAGGATTTTACCCAGACTCCAAGGGTTGCATCAAGAGTTGAGATTACATAAATTAATATTGCATCCATGTTATTTATGTTAAGGAATGATTTAACTGAAACTTTCAAGATACTGAGGTGAACACATGCAATAGATTGGGTACAAATATTTTCATGGTTGGTGAGTCTCAGACTTAACCTAAAAATTCAAACCAGACCTTCATGGAAGAAGCCAGGAAAACCTGTGCCCACACAGTGCTGAAAATTTGGAACTAACTGCAATTTACACACAAATACTTTATAACTGTAATTCTGAGATTGACACATTATGTTTTTTATGAAAGGCATGGGACCAAAGGCAGGAACAGATACGCCATGACATTCTTAAATTCTGGAATTAGTATGAGGGGGTAAATGGGGACTCCTCTTGTTCCATTGGTCCAATTGTAATGTACTCATACATTATGAGCCCAATGTGATATCCCAGAATGCAATAATCTCACTAAGCACATGAACTGGCTGTCTTGATGGCTGAGTTACTCATCCGCACCTCATAAGATGTAGCAGATTTAACAATGGGATGCAAACAATGTACAAAAATATTGGCAGCAAATGACCATTAGGGCTGCGATGAAGAAATTCTGCTGGTTCCTGGAGATGTACCTGCTCACATGGTGAAGATTTCACTGTTCCTAACATTTTGGGTCACACTCAGCCAAGAGTTGCAGGGACTGAGTAGCAATCTGATTTCACAATGGACTAGGTTGGTTTTGGATGAGCTTGTGCCATCTAAACTGACAAGTCTATATTATTGTTAAGGGTAACTGGGGTGAAAATTTACTGTGTCGTTGTCTCATTTCAATGTAACAATGTGACTGCACCCATTGGATATATTGGAATGCTAGGAACATATGACAGAACCCACAAGCTTTGTTGATAAAGTGAAAATATGTACAGGTTTATCAGAGCTAGGACGTTTTAGGACTTAAAAGTTAAAGAGAAGTGATCAGATTCAGAATAAAACAAGTTTTGAGTTCAAGAAAGCAATTTATCTTACAAAAAAGATCCCAGAAGTGTAATAAAAACAAAAAATTCTCTAAACTCCCAGCAGTCCGGCAGCATTTGTGGAGAGAGAAACAGAGCTAACGTTTCAAATCAAATATGACTTTTCTTTAGAAACTTAAGGCATGCTAATAAATTCCTTATTGCTCAAAATGGGCATATTGTTTTAATTCACAGAGGTTTTGAGGATGTCTTGAGATGTTTTGTCTGCCTTAATGGTAACCACATAACAGAGCTTGGGGTTGAGAGCTCATTTTGGAGTCTTGTAGACAATGTGGCTCGCCCAACAGAGCTGACTGACTGTAACCAGTGCCTTGATACTGGAGATATTGACCTGAGGAAGGACACTCAGTATTGGAGCACCAATCTTACCAGTAGTTTTACAGGAACATCACTGGTGATAATTTCTCAAGGGATTTGAGCTATCTGCTGTACATTGTCCATGTCTATGAAGTTTATATAAGGGCTTATCAGTATCAGCCATAGACTATGAGCTTGGTGTCAGTTTTTGAGGTCTTTAACATCAAACAGTCTGACGCTTATATGCCTAAAGATAACACTGGACAGTGAAAGTGATGGTGAATTTCATTATTTTTTCTTTATTCTTATCAGGATGAGAGTGTCGCTGACCAGGCAGCATTTATTGCCAATCCCTAGTTGCCCAGAGTCAACCACATTGCTGTGGGTCTGGAGTCACATGTAGACCAGACCAGGTGAAGATAGCAGTTTCCTTCCCTAAAGCACATTTGTAAACTAGATGGGTTTTTCCAACAATCAACAATGGATTCATTCACAGGTCATCATTAGATTCTTAATTCCAGATATTTTATTCAATTCAAATTCCACTATCTGCCATGGCAGGATTTGAACCTGGGTCCCCAGAATGTTACTTGAGTCTCTGGATTAACAGTCCAGCGATAATACCACTAGGCCATTGCCTCTCATTGTCAATGTCTGTCCTTGCTGAAAGGAATCTCCCAAGGTATGATCCATACCATTTAGTGGCTCACCATATATCTTGATAGTTGGGCTTTGGTGGAAGTGATGCACTGCTGTGTGGTGGAAGCAGACTGGGAGAGAACCTTTGCCTCCAGATATTTGGACTAAGGCCCGTTCTCTCATATGTGTCTTTGAATGCTTTAATGACAGTTTGAGTTTGACTTCTGACTGTGAACACAAGTGTTGACTGTGTACTGGAGTCTAACAAAAGAGGTTGGCAAGGTGTTGGTTTTGGACTTTAGGTAACACAAGTCAAAGTGTTTCCCACTCATCCTGTATGCCAGCGGGAAGCTTAAGTGGTGGAGTATGGCAAGGAGGATGGAGGAAAGCGTTGATGAGATGACGCAGTTTTGCTTGACCCTAGTTTGCACACATTGTGTTTGTGGTGGGTCAGTTGTTGAGGATCAGCTCTTTAAATGTGATCATGTAGCTAAAGAAGAATGGTGATGAATTTCTGTGGGCTGCTAAATTAGAGGATGCCATTCCTTAATCAAAGTTGAAGGCCTTTGAGATGTTAAAGAAATCAATGTACAGAAGTTGCTGCTGCTATGTGCACTTCTGTTGAATTTTTCTTGCTCTGAAGATCATGTCTAATGTTTCTCATGATGAATGGAATCTGCAGTGTGACTCCAGTTATAACTCTTCAGCCACACTGAAGAACTCTTTGGGAAAGAGGTTTGCAATGTTCTTCCCTGTGGCAGACAACAGTGGAACAATTCTGTAGCTACTCACAGGTTCATAGAATCTCTACAGTGTGAAAGCAGGCCATTTGGCCCATAGCAACCACTCCAAAGAACCTCCCACCCAGACTCGACCCTTATTCTATCTCTGTAAACCCACACTTCCCATGACTAATCCAACTATCCTGCACATCCATAGAAACTATGGGCAATTTAACATATTCAAACTATCTAACCTGCGCATCTTTGGACTGTGGGAAGAAACTGGAGCACGCAGAGGAAACCCACACAGACAAGAGGAGAATGCGCAAACTCCACACAGTCACCCAAGGGTGGAATTGAACCCAGGTCCCTGGCACTGTGAGTGCTAGGGCTAACCACTGAGCCACTGTGCCACCTAGTCAGGTCATAATAGATTATAGAAATAGTAGGAACTGCTGATGCTGGAGAATCTGAGATAACAAAGTGTAGAGCTGGATGAACACAGCAGGGCAAGCAGCATCAGAGGAGCAGGAAAGCTGATGTTTCGGGTCTGGACCCTTCTTCAGAAATGGGGGAGGGGAAGGGAATTCTGAAATAAATAGAGAGAGAGGGGGAGGTATATGGAAGATAGATAAAGGAGCAGATAGCTGGAGAGGAAACGGACAGATCAAGGAGGCAGGGATGGAGCCAATATAGGTGAGAGTAGGTGGGGAGTTAGTGTGGGGGTTGGTCAGTCAAGGGAAGACAGACGGGTCATGTAGGCGGGGATGAGGCTTGTAGGTAGGAGGTGGGGGTGGGGCTTGAGGTGGGACGAGGGGATAGGTGGGAGGCAAGACAGGTCAGGGAGGCGGGGGCAAGCTGGGCTGTTTTTGGGATGCGGTAGGGTTCCCAAACGAAATATGAAGTGCTGTTCATGCAACCTTTGGGTGGCATTGTTGTGGCACTGGAGGAGGCCCAGGATGGACATGTTGTCCAAGGAGTGGGAGGGGGAGTTGAAGTGGTTCGCAACAGGGAGGTGCAGTTGTTTGTCGCGAACCGAGCGTAGGTGTTCCACAAAGCGGTCTCCAAGCCTCTGCTTGGTTTCCCCGATGTAAAGGAGGACACAACGATGCCCCCCGAAGGTTGCAGGAACAGCACCTCATATTTTGCTTGGGAACCCTGCAGCCCAATGGCATCAATGTGGACTTCACAAGCTTCAAAATCTCCCCTCCCCCAACTGCATCCCAAAACCAGCCCAGCTCGTCCCCGCATCCCTAACCTGTCCGTCCTTTCTCCCCACAACCCCTCTTCCCACCTCAAACCCCACCCCCACCTCCTACCTACCAGCCTCATCCCCGCCTCCTTGACCTGTCTGTCTTCCCTTGACTGACCGACCCCCACCCTAACTCTCCACCTATAGTCACCTTTACTGGCTCCATCCCGTCCTCCTTAACCTGTCCGTCCCCTCTCTACCTAGCTGCTCCTTTATCCATCCTCTATCCGCCTCCCCCTCTCTCTCTCTATTTATTTCAGATTCCCCTTCTCCTCCCTCATTTCTGAAGAAGGGTCCAGACCCGAAACGTCAGCTTTCCTGCTCCTCTGATGCTGCTTGGCCTGCTGTGTTCATCCAGCTCTACACCTTGTTATTTTATAGTAGATTATAGTTCACTTTGCACTTACTGTAGTTCCTGTTCGTTACATGTCATTTGACTGATGTGAAGCACTAAGTCACTCTCCACACAGTCCTTGAGTCAATCAACATTGAATTTCCTGCAGCAATGTTTCTGAAGCAGCTTCCATTTTGATGCCATTGATGAGCTGATGGAGATAGTAGACAGGCTAGACTGGTTAGTCCAGCAGCTTTCAGCTCCAGTCATGTACTATGCTGAAGAAAGGTAACTGGATTTGAAACATTGACTCTGCTTTCTCTCTACAAATGCTGCCAGACCTGCTGAGTTTCTCCAGTAATTTCTGTTATTGTTTCAGATCTTCAGCATCCGTACTCCTTTGTTTATATTAATATCAGCTTGTGCCACTTTGGGACATAGGAATGCAACTGAACAAGTCTGGAGTGGAATTCTTCTTTGGCCTCACTTTTACGTCTAAAATTGGAGTGTACACATTGTAAACTGTGGTGTATTGCACTGGATTAGGGTGAGCTGAAGGGTCAAGGGCATACATTTATCCCACGGGGGCTCACTAAGATGATCAAGTAGGATCAGGATATTCTCAAGGTTAGAGGTGTGGTGGCTCAGTGGTTAGCAGCGCTGCTCCACAGTACCAGGGACCTGGGTTCAATTCCACCCTCAGGCAACTGTGTGGATTTTGCACATTCTCCCTGTGTCTGTAAAGGGGTTTCCCCTGGATGCTCCAATTTCCTCCCATAGTCCAAAGATGTGCAGTTTTGGTCGATAGGCCATGCTAAATTGCCCATAGTGTCAAAGGATGTGCAACCTAAGTGGATTAGCCATGGGAAATTTAGGGATAGGATAGGATAGGGTAGTCAGTCTGAGATGGATGTTCATCAGAGGGGTCAGTGCAGACACAGTGGGCCAAATGGTCTGCTCCCACACTGTAGGGATTCAACATTCTTTGCGCTGACCTTATGTTGCCTGTCATGTCTTACTCAGAGTAGCAGTGTTGATGTTATAGTGCCAGAGTTCTTAGCCTCTGATAATGCTGAAATGTTAAGCTGGTTGCGGCTGGGGTTGTACATAAGTCTCCTAATTTTGAGGGAGCGGAAGATGCTGTGTGTGGGTTCCTTTATTGTGGGGTTGCTGCAATTCCGGTTGCTACCCCATTGTATCCTCTCTGGTTCTGTGCTGCTTATTTTCCACTCTGCTGACCTTGCTCTTTCCCATTGCTCCCTCACTGGCACTGGTTTTATCATTGTCGTGGCAGTCACACAACAAAGGCTTTTTCCTCTTAGCACTGTAAATCTCTCCTTTGCAAGTATTCTTGAGATTTATTCCTCAATTTGCTCTTTTGAGGCATGTGTTTATGATCACAAGAACTTGCTGTGTAAACAACACTAACTTCGCATCTCCTGTCTGTCACCTCTTTGACTAAGGTTTCAAATCAGACCTATGTCTTCAATCGTATTTCATGAGACGCAACAATTTATGTTGAAAGAAATTCACAGCCAAATCATATCAACATGTACGTTGACTTAATTCAGCCAAGTGAACTTCTTGTATGTAGAATGCATCCAACACCTTCTGCACTGCTTGCACAAGCCAGCTCCAACTTTTCTAAATAGCTGACTTTTCATCAGAAGGTGCAGAAGGTAGAGTTTCTTTTTTTCTTGACACACACAGTGGTAGTTAAGTATTCCTTATATTTTGGAACATTGTTAGGAATCCAAGGGTTCATTCACTCTCTGTAAACTGGAGTGTTAGATTTCATTGAATCATGGATCAGAATCAAATATGTTTGCTAATATATTGTTAATCTAAAAAGACAGTCGTTAAATCAGAATAATGTTGTGATGCAGAGGCAGACAGCAAAACCTAATCAGCCTTTCTACCTCTGTATTGGCAACACAGTAAAATTAAACTGCTGAAGACCCCCATATTGTCATACTAATGATTCCCAACCAGGCTTTTGAAAAGCCAACAGCAGACTTTGTGAATAATTAATATCCAGGCACTGGTTTTTATCTTAAACATGAGATTTAACTGTGCAGTAACTTAAGCAGACAGAAAATTAAACAACACAGCAAGCAGATTAAGGCCTGTGCTTTAAACCTGAAACATTTGTTTTCAGCCCCCATTCACACAAAAGACAGATAGATATAGTTAAGGGGTATATAAAAAAAATATCAAAACTGGTCTAATACTAAAATAACTTCCACAACATGTTGATTCGCAGGCGTAAATATGGACTCCTTAGCTGCGAAACATTGATTGGTATCACCTTCTCTGTTCACCCAGGAATAGACAGCAATACTTCTAACTCAGAGATAGTAAGAACTGCCGATGCTGGAGTCTGAGATAACACAGTGTGGAGCTGGAGGTACACAGCAGGCCAGGCAGCATCAGAGGAGCAGGAAAGCTGACATTTCGGGTTGGGACCCTTCTTCAATGCTTCTAACTCAGCATTCTACTCTTTGGGTTTCTGGATGCTGGTGTTACAGATTAGGCAGGGAGCTTCCAAATCTTCATGCTGTCTCAGCAGCAGCCCAGAAATAGCCCTCTCAGAAAACATAGTTTAAAAAAAACACAACTCTAAGTCCGGATCCACCTTGATAAACTGGTCGACTCTACCCAAGGCCTCAATCACCATTCAACAATTGCTTGAACATTGGGTTTCTTCCAACCTTGCTGGAACCAATTCCCAGGAACCTCATTCTGCTATCTGTTTAAAAATAGTGCTCTTCCTGGGGTTAAAATTGGATCAGAGATAAAAGGTACTGCAGATGCTGGAGAATCAGAGTTAACAAGCATGGGGCTGGATGAACACAGCAGGTCAAGCAGCATCATAGGAGCAGGAAAACTTGACGTTTCGGGCCTAAACCCTTCATCAGAAATGGGGGAGGGGAAGAGGGTTCTGAAATAAATAGGGAGAGAGGGGGAGGCGGATAGAAGATGGATAGAGGAGAGGATAGGTGGAGAGGAGGCAGACAAGTCGAAGAGGTGCCCCCACACCTCCTCCCTCACCTCAATCCCAGGCCCCAAGAAGACTTTCCACATCAGGCAGATGTTCACCTGCACATCTGCCAATGTGGTATACTGCATCCGCTGTACCCGTTGTGGCTTCCTCTACATCGGGGAAACCAAGCGGCGGCTTGGGGACCGCTTTGCAGAACACCTGCGCTCAGTTCGCAACAAACAACTGCACCTCCCAGTCGCGAAACATTTCAACTCCCCCTCCCATTCCTCAGATGACATGTCCATCCTGGGCCTCCTCCAATGCCACCGTGATGCCACCCGAAGGCTGCAGGAACAGCAAATCATATTCAGCCTGGGAACCCTGCAGCCCAATGGCATCAATGTGGATTTCACAAGCTTCAAAATCTCCCCTCCCCCAACCGCATCCCAAAACCAGCCCAGCTCATCTCCACCTCCCTAACTTGTTTTCCCTCTCACCTCAAGCCACACCCCCATCTCCTATCTACTAACATCATCCCGCCCCCTTGACCTGTCCGTCCTCCCTGGACTGACCTATCTCCTCCCCACCCCTCTACCTACACTCACCTTTACTGGCTCCATCCCCACCTCTTCGACTTGTCTGCCTCCTCTCCACCTATCCTCTCCTCTATCCATCCTCTATCCGCCTCCCCCTCTCTCCCTATTTATTTCAGAACCCTCTTCCCCTCCCCCATTTCTGATGAAGGGTTTAGGCCCGAAACGTCAAGTTTTCCTGCTCCTATGATGCTGCTTGACCTGCTGTGTTCATCCAGCCCCATGCTTGTTATCTCTTCCTGGGGTTGTTGTGTCTGTTAGAAGCTTCTTAATTAAGTCTTGTCTGCGGTTAATCTCCAGGTCTGGCCTGCAAAACAAGCAAAGCTTGTTTAACCTGTTCTTTTCCAATTCTACAAGTTGCCCCAAAGCCCACCAGTCAAATCCAGTTCATAATTCAAAATTGATAAAAGAATAAAAACAAAATAATGAAAAATAAGTGAGCATTCTAATAATCAGCAGACTACATTAAGTGTCAATTCAATGGCATAGTACATCATTTCTGGAAGAAGGGACTTTGGTGCAAGCCTAGCCAGTTACATTGACTAGTCTGTAAGGTGTAGTGGATGACATTGTGCTGGGCTCTGTCAGTCTAGAGGGATAATCAACAACGTACAAACGATCAAGCAAGCATGATTATACCACTGTTTTAGCAATGATTTAGAACTGAGAACCAAAGAAATGGCTTCACACAAATTACTGAATAAACACATGGCATATATAGCACAGAAACAACCCATTTAACTCAAATGGTCAGTGTTCCACATGATCAATTCACCAACCACTTTACACTGTCTAACTATTATATCCTCCTCATGTTTTCTCCCTTACCTACTTAGCTAGCTTCTTCCCCTTAAAATGCATTTTATATTCCCTAACCATTCTTCACTGTGGCAAGTTCCACATTTTACCCATTCCCGTTGGGTGAAGAAATTTCTCCTGAATTCTCCATTGGATTTATTAGTCTCAATCTTCCATGTTCTGGAATTTAATCCGGGCCACGGCAGTGAGAATCACAATGATTAAGCTAGTGGGGAAGCATGACGTAGTTACCTCTATAACTATTGTACCTGTGTCTTGGCATTATCAGCACAATGTTCAAACCAACTGAGCAAATTGACTGGTGTAAAAAATGAAAAGGAAGAAACATTTTTTGAGTTAGAATTGAATCAGTTACCTAAGAATGTATTTTCTTTTTGTTTCATTCCCTCTTTCTATCTGCTGAGCAATTGAAAATGTGAATGAGTTTGGTTTTCTTCTAAATATTAGCTTGTAAGGTGGAAAGTGCTGTGGGTATTGGCTCCATCAGGGTAATTTATCTATTGTGTCAATGCTTATGTTAACTCCAATATAATGTGAGAAACTAGACATGGAGTGTGTGTTTTGAAGAATCGAAGAGATGCTTATTTTACAACTAGCGATTATATACAATTTTTACATTTCTCATTTCAGGCACCAAAATGTCTGGGATAACATTATCAAGTTGCAAACAGCCGTATTCTTCTTGTGGTGTCATACAAAGAAAGATGGAGTCTGGAATTTTTATATCCTCGGGTCATGCTATGATCTGCTGATGATATCATGAGCATACCTCTTAGACATATACTGACAGTGAGACATAAAGCAACAGAGAGGGGTTTCAGATGCCGTGTATTGGTTCCTTTCAGATGTTAGACAAGTTAATACATCCTAGATCTATGCCTGAGCTATACAACAACGAAAAAAGGAGAAATTTTCCAGCTTGAAAGCTGGAATCTCCAGACCATGTATTCTGGCATCAATAATGGCCCCCATTTTTTGGCAAGTGTATGCTTGTTTGACATTGACATTGGCAGAAAACCAGATTAACTGAAACTGGCTTTAAACATCAGGCTTTTGTGGAACAGTGCTAGTGTCCCTATAGCTGGGCCACGAGGCCTTGGTTCAAGTTCCACTTGCACCAAAAGGTGTCATAACAGACTGATTAGAAAATATATTTTTAAAACATTCCATCTATCAGTAGTGTAAGTGCTTAGAAGATCATTGTGAGTGTTGTCTGGGCTTCAGAGTCAGCTATAGTCCAGCAAAGTTGGTTATGCTACCAGTAGCAACTTCTGAAAACCTTATCTGTGTCTATCATCTGATGAAGGTGCTATCAACATCACCTGCACTAATGTACTAATCTTATAGACCGGCTTGTCAGACAGAAATCAATTCTATGACTTCCATTGTTCTGGGGCATATACTAACTGGCAAAAAGTTAGTCATCTTGCCATGGCGATGTCAATGCTTATGTTGGATTGGACAGAAATCCAATGTGCTTCAGTCACCAAGGGAATGGAAAGATAAATGACAGGATACAATGGCTTCTTGTGTTTGCGCCCAATATGAACTTTGCATTGCTGACAATTTCTTTCAGAGCGAACCTCACCACAGGGTATCATGATGTCATTCAAAATCTGTCCATTGAACATTAACTTGATCTGATTATTACCAGAAGACATGAACTGCTGAATGCTCCTGATAGCCGCACTTAGCGCAGTTCGGATTGCCACACTGACCACTCGCTTCTCAGTAGCAGAGAGCAACCATACACTTCACAGCTCAAATACAATGGCTTATCAAGCACCAACTTTGCTAAAATGAAAAATGATATGAACATGTCTCTGTGGCATTGTTTTTCAACATTGTCTTTCAAGAAGTTCAAATCAACAATGAAAAGAAATATAGAAAACAGCGAGGGTTCTAACACTATTCAAATCCCAATGTAATAGCTGGTGGAATTGGAATTCACAAAGCACAAAAAATGTCTGGAATTAAAATCACATAGCAATGGTGACTGTGAAACAATCATCAATTACTGTTTAAGTATCTATCTGGCTCACTAACATCCTTTCAGTAAGGAAATCAGCCATCGTCACCTGGTCAGGACTACACTTGACTCTAGACCCGCAATAATGACTCTTAACTGCCCTCTGAAATAGCCCTGAAAATCACTCAATTCAAGGACAATTAAGGATGAGCAAGAAATGCTGGCCTTGCCAGCGACACCCGCATCCCTTGAAAGAATAAAAAAGAAACATTGCTTCAGTTGAAAATTGCTCAGTTCAATCATTTATAAATCAGCAGCAACAACACCTGCTACAGTCACAATAAAGACTGGCTTGAGACCTGCTTAGCAGAGGGGCATCTCTCATTGAAGCAGAAAGTAAAGTCTCCCTGATGCGCAACATAAATCCAACAGCTAGAAGATTGCATGAAATGAAAGCAGGAAAAAAGTTTTGCAATATATGAGAAGATATTGTGGATATAAACACTGCAACAAGAAAACCAAACTCTCCTGTGACATGATAGGATTTGAACCCATGTCTCCAGAGTAATAGGGGCCTCTGAATTACTAGTACAGTGACATCATCCTGTTGAATTGAGCACCACTATGAGCTGTACTCCCAGGAGACTGGTCTGCATTTAACACTCTCCTGCAACTTCCAGTCATGGCTGAGTTGAACTAAGAGCACACATCATTTGAGCTCGAAGAGCTCATCAGCCGTAAAAGAAGTAGAAAGGCACCTGGCAATGATGGATGGCTAAACTGCTTAAACACAGGAAGTGTTTAGAAACACCTTGTTTTCTGTTTGGAGATTGGATCAATACCACAGAATAAATGTAATACAAAAATTTATCACAATATACAAAAACAAAGCAGACAGAGGACACTGCAGCAACTACAGAGCAATCTCTCACCCTCACAGCATGGGGAAGGCGTTAGTTAAGGTTGTGCTTATCTATTTGCTGACTAAGTGTTTCCTGATGTGCCACTAAGTTTCTGTACTAGCAGGTCTACAGTGAGCATGATGTCCTGTATAAGTCAGCTACAAGGGAAACATGGAAAACTGACACTTTATCCTATCTTTTCTTTTTATCTTACTTTCATTGATGTTACTGAAAGACTGGCAGAGCAGAACTCTGCAACATTTTAGGGATCCTGAGAAAGCTCCTCAATCACCTTCACTCTTGTCATGTGCTGTATGGTTTGATGGTGCCATGTTCGATAGGGTAAGAATGGGATGAGACAGAAATAAGAAAGCTCCACCCTATCTCTGTTTGACACTTTCTTGCCTAATGTTTCTGACCTTCAACTTTCCTGTTGACTTGGAAGACGTTTATACCTGCATGCTAGGTCAGACTGAAACTTTTATCATCACTAGACTCAGGACAAAGATAAGCATACAGCAAGGCCTGATCAGGGAACTCCTCTATACTGGTGCTGCATTGTTGCTCACACAAAAATTCAGCTACAAAGATACATAAGTTGTTTTTCTCATGACTGTAATTTGTTCTCTGTGGCTATAAGCATCAGTAAAACAGTGGTTACAGGGCAAGGGATTGCATCTTCATCACGTTAAGTATCACCCCTCTGAAAGTGGTTAGCAAATTCTATTACCTCTGGTCCACAGTAATCAACATATTGTCTCTTGATACAACACCCTCATACAGCATAGGGAAAACAGCTCATGTCTTAAGCCATGAAATATGTGTGAAACAACATCAAGCTGATGGTTTATGAGAGTTGTGTTCTCAGCACCTAGTAGTATAGCTGTGAAACATGTGAGACTTATGCCTATCAAGGATGGAACTGAACAGTTTTCATCTTCACTGTGTCTCATCTGAGCACACAATGGTGGAGAAAAACATAAATGTCCCAAAGTCAAACATCTCAAATATGTCAATACTCAACTTAGGGCGGCACGGTGGCTCAGTGGTTGGCACCCCACCAGGGTCCCAGGTTCAGGTCCAAACTCGGGTGACTGTCTGTGAGGAGTTTGCTCATTCTCCCTGTGTCTGTGTGGGTTTCCTCCAGGTGCTGTGGTTTCCTCCCACAGTCCAAAGATGTGCAGGCTAGGTGGATTGGCCATGCTAAATTGCCCATAGTGTTCAGGAATGTGTAAATTAGGTTAGTTATAGGGGAATGGGTCTGGGTGGGATGCCCTGAGGGTTGTTGTGGACTTATTAGGCTGAAGGGCCTGTTTCCACACTGTAGGGATTCTATGATTCAACATACAGTGTTGACTTCACTGGTTCAGGCATATTCACAGGATGGAGGGAAGTCACATTTGGAAAGATTTTGTGGATGACAGCTACCTAGTTGGAGATAGACAACAAACTGACTCCAAAAGCTACACTTAAAGAATGCTGACAAGTATAACGTGAAGGCCCTAAACATTGATTTTCGATGCTGAGATGCTAGCTAACAGCAGAGAAAGATGGCACATTACCTGTAACATGTGGCATCATGCCTGTTTGGCAACACTAAAAACAACACAATATCTGTTACTTGTTCCCCATTCCCACTGAATTTGATTTGTTGCATCAAATTAAAAGGTGGCAGGCTGCCAATGGCAATCTGATATATTGCCCATTTGGTTATTAAGGATATAAGAAAAAGGCAAAGGAATAAGCCATCTGGCCTGTCAAGCCTGCTCTGCTATTTATTAAGATAATGGCTGATCCCTTTGTGGATTCAGCTCCGCCTACCTGCCCACTCAGTATAACCCTTAAATCCTTTACAGTTCAAAAATCTATCTTTGCCTTAAAAACATTCAATGAGGTAGACTAAACTGCTTCACTTGGCAGGGAATTCCACAGATTCACAACCCTTTGGGCGAAGAAGTTCCTCCTCAACTCAGTTCTAAATCTGCTCCCCCTTATTTTGAGGCTGCGCCCCCTAGTTTTAGTTTCATCTGCCAGTGGAAACAACCTCCTTGCTACTATCTTAGCTATTCCCTTTGTAACTTTGTATGTTTCTGTAAGATCCCCCCTCATTCTTCTAAATTCCAAAGAGTATAGTCCCAGGCTACTCAATTTCTCCTCATAAGCTAACCCTCTCAATTCTAGAATCAACCCAGTGAATCTCCCCTGCACCTCCTTCAGTGCCAGAACTTTCTCAAGTAAGGAAACCAAAACTGTACACAATACTCCAGATGTGGCCTCACCAGCTCCCTACACAGCTCCAGCATAACCTCCCTATTTTTAAATTCCATTCTTCTAGCATTGAAGGACAATATTCCAGTTGCCTTCTTAATTATTAATAGGAATACATATCATTATTTCAGATCTCCACAATCCTCAGTATTTTGCTGATTTATCTCTCCTTTATTGAACTCCTCTGATCTTGACAAAAGCATGCCTCAGGCTTCTTTCGTTTGGAGCAAAACCTATTCAAATCATTCTGCCAATTGGATCTTAGCTGTAGCATCATGCAAATATGAGAACAATAACAAACAGGAAAACCCCTTTGGTCCACCTCATCTCTCCCACGCAAAACAAAATCTCAGGATATCCGAGAAGAAGTGAATACTGATAAAACTGCAGCCTAATTTAAGAAAAAAATTTTTGGAAATAAGTGATGACATCAATTTGAGCAGGTCTCTCTGATTTGTTTCTACACAGTACCCACTTCTTGTAAAGAATAATGTTCAGTTCTAGTTCAAAATGGATCCAGAAAAATTCATGTCCTCAGCACCAACTGGAAGTCTGTTCAAAGGACCACAAGTCTTGAGGGAAAGGAACCACTTTCTTACATCGAACCTAGATCTGGCCTTAGACCACTTCAAATTATGATTCCTGGATTCCCAAAACCTATTCATTCGGAATAAACTGTCAATTGGAACACAATCTATTCCCATTATCCTCTTATAAACCTGAATCAGATCAACCCTGAGTTTATTCCACTCCAGCACAGAGTGTCCCAGTTATTGCAGCTTACGTCTGTTTGAAGGTTATGGTTGAGATGCTTTATGGCCTAGAGCCTCAATATCACACATCATGTGGCAGTACCAAAGCTGGACGTGTATCTGAGGCCTGACCACTGTCTGCTACAGGGACAAAATATCATGCCTTGATCAAAACATCTCTCTTGATTGGAGAAAAACCCAGTCTTGTAATTAGTTATCCCATGAATGCGCCCATTTGACAACAGTATGATTTGATTTCAGAAATTCAGTAGAACACTCAAATCTCTCTCTATTTTCCTTTTTCTCTCTTAGTCAACCTGCCTTAATGCTTTTGTCTCAAGGGTATATGCATATTCCACATTCACTCTGGTCATAAGCACGGCAAGTTACATAACATTTTCCAGTTACAAAACCAATCTCCCAAAATGGCAAGAGCTGTCTGCAGAAGTCAAACATTGTTTACTCTTCTGACACTCCCATGCATCTTAACACCATTGCTGACTTGCAGCTAGTGCCCTCAATACCTAGAAGAGGAAGTTCTTGTGTGCTACCTTATCAAAAGATTTTTTGATAGCTGGATATTTTACATCTACCAGCTTGTGGACTTTTCCAAAAACAATAATCATTCTTATAAACAGTTTTTGGCACATTCTCTTGTGCCTTTACATTTTGTTTGTAATATGAACACCAACCAAACACATTGCTATGTTTCTGAAGAAGGGTCTCGACCCGAAATGTCAGCTTTTCTGGTCCTCTGATGCTGCTTGGCCTGTTGTGTTCATCCAGCTCTACACCTTGTTATCTCAGAGATAAAAGGTACTGCAGATGCTGGAAAATCCGAGATATCTTAACAAAATCTTAAAAGGGTACATCAAGTATTCAAGTATTGTATAACATTCACACATTTCTGACGAAGGGTCTAGGCCCAAAACGTCAAGCTTTCCTGCTCCTATGATGCTGCTTGGCCTGCTGTGTTCATCCAGCCCCACACCTTGTTACCTTGTTATCTCACATTGCTATGTTTACCAATTTACCTATTTGTAACCCTAAATTCATTATCCCATTCTTACTCTAGTTGCAGACAGGAATTAGGGAGACCTGAAACCGTTTTTGCTTTCCCTTGCTGTGCATAGTCAATGCTTTTCTGCAAATGAAGCCTTGTATTTCCTCACCCCTGAATGTACAGTCTGTTTGGATAAACAGTAGTATGTTTTGCCTGGATTTAAAAGACTCCCATGGAGCACCACAGCTTCACAGATGCCAGTCTTCAGCCAATTTGGTTAACTCCATGTGATATCAAGAAATAGCTGAAAACATTAACTATGAAACCACTGAATTATCATAAAAAAGTCATAATGTTCACTAATCTCCTTTTAAGAAGGAAATCTGCTAGTGCAATATTTTTCAGATCCTGCCATACAATGAATACATGGGTTTAACAATTAGACATTCCAGGGCTAGTCTCTTACCTTAGACCTTATCTTTATGCACCATGGTCCCAAGATTCATCTCTAGCACTTTGATTGCAATCCTCTTTCTATTGTTATAAGTTCCCAGATGAATGAGGCAGGTTTCTAAGATATCGAATTGAAATAAAGCATCACTTTTTTCTGTTTAATGATGCTCTTCATTTTTCATTTTGGAGAACCTTATGATTTGAATTAGCTTTATTGAACTGAATTCCTATTGGGACAATATGACAACAAATAGATATCATAACTGCAAATGAAGATATACTTACAAATGTGTGAATGTTATACAATACTTGAATACTTGATGTACCCTTTTAAGATTTTGTTTTCCTCTCCCTCCTACTACATCTAGCTACCAGCCTGCAATAAATAGCCAGGGTGGAGGAAGTCTGCTGACTGGTATGATCTAATGATTCAGAAGTCTTGATGGAGTGGGGTGGAGGGGCCGGCCGTGGGATCTGGGCCTGGAGGAATCTGACCTGCTGACAGCCTCCTGTACAGGTATAGATACAATCTTGGCCTAAGATGCTGGAGGTTTCGGGGTCACTGGTGGGAGGGACCTGAATGGGCAGGACATTTCTTGAAATGAAGAAGCTACTAGGATGCTTGGTGTCACTCCTCCTTCCTGTCTCTAGTCCCCCTCTTATTGATTACAAGCATGAGTGACGGAATGATGGAGCATATAGTCAGGAGCCACTGAAAACTCTGCTGGTTTGGGTCTCCTTCTCCAAGTACCCACTTGCCAGATTCACATCATAGTGAGAAGATGGAAGAATTCCTCCATTTTTTGTTCCGGTATACGGAGGGTGTCTGATATATCCATTTCCTGATGTTATCTGACTGTCTTTGTCAGCCTTATCACTTATGGCTGAGCACAGAGGCACATCTTCTGGACGGGGCTGAGCAGGACCTGATCCCTGGCCGTCCACTGAGTGTTAGAGACTTGGGCACTTCTTTTACCACCAGCAATAGATCTTGTCAGTGATGTGCTTACCAGATTGGGACCCCAAGTCTGCTATATCCAGGTTACCCACCAAGATGATTGTCTCTGGACTGGTGGGGGTTGCAGATGACTTGCTGGTAGGTCTTCTGAAAGTTCACAGTCCACACCAATCCCAGAGGAACCCCACTGGTTACAGGTTGCCAACCAGAAAAGAAAACATCTTATCTCCACTCACTGTTTCTTGCCATTGGTCAATTCTCTATGAACACCAATATCTTACCTCCAATGCTGTGGGCTCTTATGACTTAACCTTTTGTGCAGTACCTTTCTGAGTACCTTCTGGATGTTCAAATACAAAACATCTATTGGTTCCCTTCTATCCATTCTAGTTGAGACTTTCTTGAAAATTGCTCATGCATTAGACACCATTTTCCTTTCATGAAGCTATGCTGATCTGATTTGATTCGATTATGATTTTCCAAATGTGCTGCTCTTCCTTAATGTACTTCCTTAATAATTAATTGTAATCTTTTTCCAACAATAGATGTTAGGGTAATTGGCATATAGTTACCTGTTTTTTGTCTCTCTCCTTTTTGAATAGGGGTTTCACATTAGCAGTTTTGCAATAATTTGGTATTTCTCAGGAATCCAAAGATTTTTGGGAACTTACAACCCAATGCATTCAGCTACTCCATTTAGAATTCTTGGATGGAAGTCAACAGGGCCAGAGACTTCTCTGCCTTCAGCCCTGTTAGTTTGTCGAATACTATCTCTGTAGTGATGGTACTGCATTTCACCCCCATGTTCTTTAGTATTAATGGAATGTTTGAAGTATCTTCTATCATAAAAACTGTTGCAAAGTATCAGTTTTACTTCTCTATCATTCCCTTGTTCCCCAAAACTATCTCCCCAGATTCATTTTTGGAGGAGCTTATGTTGACTTTGATGTCTCTTTCTTTTTAGATATTAGAAGAAATTCTTATTTTAGTCTTTTATATTCCCTGTCTTTATTATCTTTCTAATCTACATTGATGGATTCTGAATTTATCTCTGTCTTCAGGATTATCACTAACTTTTACATCCTTATAGGCTTTTCCTTTCAACTTTACACTTAACTTCTTTGGTTAGCCATGGTACCATTAATCCCTCTCTTAGAATCTTTCCTCCTAAATGGGACACATTTTTGCTAAGAGTCATGAATTGCCTCCTTAAATTACTGCTTCTGGTTGCTTTCTGCCATTCCAACCAATCTATCTACCCTATACATTTTAGCTAACTCTATCCTCATTTGGTTGTAATTCACTTTATTTCAGCTAAACAAAGTTGTTTCTGACCCACATTTCTCACACTCAAACTGATCATTACTTCCTTCGGGATCTTTTATTCTGCGGTCATTTATTAAACCTAACTCATTCCCCATTACCAGGCTCAGGTGTTACAGAGAAGGAGAGGTTAAATGAAAGAAACTTCCTGATATTTACATTATAAGTAACAAGTAATAATTTATTTATTTAACCCTAACAGTGAACAAATTAACAGAACTACTAACAAACTGAACAACTCCCCCTTTACTCCTAACAATTCCCTAACTAAACAAAATTCTTCTGGCATGCTATTCCAATAACCAGAAAATAATAAGGTGTAGAGCTGGATGAACACAGCAGGCCAAGCAGCATAAGAGGAGGAGGAAGGCTGACTTTTCGGGCCTAGACCTTTCTTCAGAAAACATTTCTGAAGAAGGGTCTAGGCCCAAAATGTCAGCCTTCCTGTTCCTCTAATGCTGCTTGGCCTGCTGTGTTCATCCAGCTCTACAACTTATTATTTCAGATTCTGTAGCATCTGCAGTTCCTACTATCTCTGAACCAATAAACAGAAGTCCCACTTATGTAACCCAAGTAGTAAGAAAAAAAAAGCTTACTCTCTTAAAGTCCACACAGAATGTGTCTTCCAGGATGGTCTATCTTCTCCACTGTCTCTCCCATCATAAACACCTTTCTTATGCTGTTCTTAAGTCATAAACACCTTTCTTCTGTTGATCCTACTGTCAGGGATGTTTTCTCTGTGAAGACTCTGAGCTAGAATTGCCTTGGTACCTTCTATGGACAAGATGGTGCTTTCTTAGAGAGCTTAGCGATTACTTGTGAGAGTTATTTGCTTATTTCTCAGATGGCGGTTTGCTCTCACATCGATTTTCAGAAACCCTCTCCTTATACACCTTGGATGACATATCAATTTTCTTACAATAGCATTGGTCTGAGATTGTCAAAACCATCAGATTTAAATTCAATTGGCTTTCAATTGCTACCTACTTTGTTTAAATTAATTGGCTGATTCCAGCCAGTTGCCAAACCATCAAAACAAGCCTAAGGTTTCCAGTCACACAGTCAACTGATGCATGTTTCCATTTTAAAATTGGCTGTCTATCTTCAGCTACAAAGAGGCTTTTTATTTACAAATCTCTTAGCTTAGAAAAGCACATTATCTCTCAAAGGAACCACACACTCTACACAAGTACATAACACAAGATAGCCTGTTCCCTGGTTGGCTCCATGACATATTGCTGTATCCTTATAAAAATATCCCAAAGCACTCCATGAATTTGTTGTTGTAGCTACCCTTTCCAACCTGACTGACCCAATCAACATGAAGATTAAAGTCACCCATAAATATTGTATTATTCTTTTCGCATGCTTATATTAATAGTTGTTATGGTTTTGTCCTTTCCTACAGAATGGCTTCTGTTTGGGGGTCCATACATTATTCCTGTCTTCCGTGCCTTGCTGTTACTTAACTCCAGCCAAATCAACTCGGTATAAACTAAGCATAGATCATCTCTCTCAGGCCAACACCTTCATACCTCTCACTGGTCTTAATGCATCTCGTTTCCAGCACTTCTACTCTGAGGAGTCCAAGTCAGATTTCCTGTTACCTTCCCGTATTTCTATGTTTCTGAGAGTAAGGCAAGAGAAAGGATAGGAGCTTGTTGTTGTTGCATTTGGTCACAAAGCACAGGAAACTGGAAATAAAATTAAAGTTATGTAGATATATGTTAATGAAGTTAATAAACAAATCAACGCCTTGGATACAATGAGGCATCAAAGGTGTTTTCTGAGATAAGTTAACTGTCTGCTATGAGTACACAAAGAAAATTCCTTTTAGTTCAGGTAATATGACTATGTTGAACTCAGTATTTTGTATCTCGAATCTGAAATAATGTAGCAATGCATTAAAAAACTATAATTTATACATTCACTCTCATTTGCATTGTTTCTGGGAATAGCTGCAATCTGGTCAAACCTTCCATCAGCTTCCTTTGCTTCATATTAATTGAGTACAGGATACAGCACGGTTTGTGATTTTGTATATTTATAATATCCTGAGGGAACTTTGAAAGCTTCCATCAGAACTCTGATTTGGGTTTATTAAGCTGGCATTTGCTGTGCAGCAATCCATGATTGATTTCTGAATTTATTTAAGACCAACTTTGCACTGTCTGATTTTCACACATTTTTAAAGGTGACTTGGACTTTCATTTCTATTTCTCCTTCATTCCCTACCGTGTGTCACAATTACACAGTAGCCAGGAGACATACAGATCAGTCCAGGTGAACATCCAATCACAAGTGTTGCAATTCAATTTACATCACCAGAGGGCAGTGGACAAGTGGAAATTGGTAGTCAACCCAATTGGCCTGATTGGATAAAATTCTCCATTCATGATTGACCGAAAATATTGTGTGTTGGAGCAAAGGCAGTTCCATACAGATCCACTTCCCAGAATCACAGGATGGTTGCATGACAGAATGAGGCCATTCAGCCCATTTTGTCTGTGTTGACTCTCCATAAGATCAATTTACTAAGTGCCACACCCCGCCTTCTCTCTGTAAACCTGCACGTTTCTTATTTTAAGTTTTCAGGTAACTGTCTAATTCCCTCTGAAAGGTTCAGAATGAAAAACAAAACTGAATTCAGTTCAAGTTCCACATCTGCACTTCGAAACATGAATAAGATGTGTGGAGTGTGAAATAGTAATGCATGGGAATACAAGTTAATGCAATCCAAGTAACCCAGTGAACTTCAAAAATCAAGAAGAATGGAAATCGTGATGCATGATTTGACCAAGTACTCATGTTGGATTATATAACCTGAGTTTGTCACAAGGACTAGATTCTGGAGTTGTTACAATGAATTTTTTTAAGTAACTAAAAGAACTGGAAAGCAGTCTGACGTCTTTGTGACCCTGTTGTGATTTGTTTCTCAGAGTTGGGTGAGTCAGATATGATATTTTCTGATATTTTCAGAATTAGTTAAGTCAAATTTGTTTTGGGGAATATTCGGTATGAAACCAATAATTCCTTAAGAAGTTATTTGAATCTAGAGGCTCGTTTTTAAGAAATAGGAGAGGAAACAGTGACAGTAGAACATAGAGTGTTTGGTTGAAAAACTAAGGGTTAAAGTTCAAAACTGAGAAAAAGAAGAGGGCCTTAGTTTTACCATGTAAATGTTGGTGTGCTACAGTGTTAGAGTGTTTCATGTCATAATATACTAGGAATACAGTTTCAGCTGTTATAGTGATACAGTGCTAATGTTATTGTATTATAGTATTAAAGTGTCTAATGTCGTAGCGTTACTGTAGCTAAACTTCCAATATTATAGCATAAGAGCTTAATGTTCCAGTACTTTTTTTTATAGAATCCTTACAGTGTGGAAACACGTCAGCCCAACAAGTCCACACCGAATGTCAGAGCATCCCACCCAGGCTCATCCCCCTATAACCCACATAATCTACACATTCCTATGGGCAATTTAGCATGACCAATTTATTAGAGTGGCTAATGTTACATTATGGTAATAGATAGTGTTTAATGTTGCAGTAATATAGTGTAATTGTGTATGTGTTTAATGTTGCACAATTAGTACACAAATAGGATATGCGGGGTAGATTGATCTCAGTAGGATAATGGGTCGACACAACATCGTGGGCCAAAGGGCCTGTACTGTTCTATGTTCTATGTTCTATGCTCTACGTTCTATGTAATTAGTGTGTCTAATGCTACAGTGTTATGCTGTCAAATGTTACATGCCCAATGTTTGCAGTATTATGTTTTTACAGGTTCTCTTGATGAGGTGGTTAATTTTATAGCCATCTACTGGCAACTAGCAGGGAAAAAGGAAACTTAGAGCAACAGCTGGCCTGAAATTGGAATGGGATCTTGCAAATGAATAGAATGGGAATCCCAGTTTAGAGAAAGGGATGTCTAAACTGTAGCAACCAATACAGACCTAGGTAAGCACATTGAAGGGTCACTAAGTGTCTAGTTAATGACAGTCGCTGATCAGGGGTTGATGAATACGTATATGTAAATCCCTGAATTCCTTTCAAGTCACAGTCCTGAGAGAATTAAAGGTTTTATCAGTGTAAAGGAGAGGTGACATTTTCGGTCAAACCATCCATGTTAGGTGTGAGATCTTGTTTAGAATTTGTTTGTAGTTTACTTTGGTGATCAACACTGTGGTATTTCATTTAAAGCAGTAGAACACATCATAAGTTATGAAGCAGACATTACAACAAACCAGTTGAATTATGTGTGTGATAAGAAGGTGTAGAGCTGGATGAACACAGCAGGCCAAGCAGCATCAGAGGAGCAGGAAGGCTGACGTTTCGCGCCTAGACCCTTCTTCAGAAATGGGGGAGGGGAAGGGGGCTCTGAAATAAATAGGGAGAGAAGGGGAGGCGGAAAGAAGGTGGATAGAGCAGTTTCAAGGCCGAAGAGATTACGAGAGAGTTGCAATGGGAGAGAGATGGTGAGCTTTCAAGGTGAGAGGAGAAAAGTTTAAGGGGGATACACGCGGAAAGTACTTTACACAGAGGGTGGTAGGTGCCTGGAACGCGTTGCCAGCAGAGGTAGTAGAGGCAGGCACGGTAGATTCATTTAAGGTGTGTCTGGACAGATGCATGAGTAGGTGGGGAGCAGAGGGATACAGATCCTTAGGAATTGGGCGATAGGTTTAGACAGTGAATTTGGATCGGCACAGGCTTGGAGGGCCGAAGGGCCTGTTCCTGGGCTGTAAGTTTTCTTTGTTCTTTGTTCTTTGAGATCAACTGAGATTAGAACATAGAACATAGAACATAGAACATTACAGCGCAGTACAGGCCCTTCGGCCCTCGATGTTGCGCCGACCTGTGAAACCAATCTGAAGCACATCTAACCTACACTATTCCATTATCATCCGTATGTTTATCCAATGACCATTTAAATGCCCTTAAAGTTGGCGAGTCTACTTCTGTTGCAGGCAGGGCATTCCACGTCTTTACTACTCTCTGAATAAAGAATCTACCTCTGACATCTGTCCTATATCTATCACCCCTCAATTTAAAGCTATGTCCCCTCATGCTAGCCGTCACCATCCGAGGAAAAAGGCTCTCACTGTCCACCCTATCTAATCCTCTGATCATCTTGTATGTCTCTATTAAGTCACCTCTTAACCTTCTTCTCTCTAACGAAAACAGCTTCAAGTCCCTCAGCCTTTCCTCATAAGACCTTCCCTCCATACCAGGCAACATCCTGGTAGATCTCCTCTGCACCCTTTCCAATGCTTCCACATCCTTCTTATAATGCAGTGACCAGAACTGCACGCAATCCTCCATGTGCGGCCGCACCAGAGTTTTGTATAGCTGCAACATGACTTAACGGCTCCGAAACGCAATCCCTCTATCAGTAAAACCTAACACACCATATGCCTTCCAACAACCCTATCAACCTGGGTGGCAACTTTCAGGGATCTATGCACATAGACACCGAGATCTCTAATCTCATCCACACTACCATGAATCTTACCATTAGCCCTGTACTCTGTATTCCTGTTACTCCTTCCAAAGTGAATCACCTCACACTTTTCTGCATTGAACTCCATTTGCCACCTCTCAACCCAACTTTGCACGTTGTTTCAGAGGGAAGCCTTCCTGCTCCTCTGATGCTGCTTGGCCTGCTGTGTTCATCCAGCTCTGCACCTTGTTATCTCAGATTCTCCAGCATCTGCAGTTCCTGCTGTCTCTGAATTATGTGTGTGTGTGTGTGTGTCTGTGTGTCTGTGTCTGTGTGCGCGCGCATGCATGCATACGGTTGTGTGTGTGCATGTGAGTCTATGTGTGTCAGGCCTACTGCCAGACAGTTGTAACATTGTAAACACACAGCGTATGGAGTTCTTAAAAGTCAACTCTCTTAAAGGCAACGTGTTCATACAATACCTCTCGCTTTGCACACTGGAAGATAATGGAAAGGCAGAAAATAGTAGTATTAGTGCCAAGTGCAAACTGAACATAATGATACTTGGTAGCACTCTCAGCTTCAAAGTTAAAAATGGGGCTTTGGAATAGGAAGACTATCATATCCTTCCCGCCCTTTCCATTTCTCTGATCTTGAAGGCCCAAGCCCACATTCTGATGTAATGTTAGGTGAGGAGGAAGAGAAACTGGATGCCTCTTTGTGTTTCTAAAAGGTCCAATATATTTTTCTGAGGAACCAAAGGTTAACATAGCTGCACGAGGATGGATTATATGAAAGCCTGTGGACGTTATGAGAACTTCACCACTTCCGCTGGGTTTTGGGGATTTATGATTTGTGAAAACTGTAAAAAAGGATCCTATTCTATTCTAATAGAGAATCACAGTATAATTAGAGTGCGAAGTGACATCATTCAGCTGCTAATGTCTGTGTTAGCTTTCTGAAAGAGTAAAGCTTATAGTGCAACACTCTGCTTTTCCTCGTAACTCTGTACACACTTTGATTTCAGAAAATGTAATGAAATGTTCAATCTCGAGAAATGAGACCAAGAAAAGAGATTTTGCAGGAAAACATGGAGTTACAGCATTGAAATACTGTAAAGGAGTTGTGATGTTGAATTCATTATCGTGGGTAAAATGGATAAACTTAACTTAGCTTTGGGCTGGCACAGGAAAAGTCACAGGAGCAGGATCTTAAACTAAAGAGTATTTTTTTTATTCCCTTGTGGGACATAGACATCACCACCTAGCCAGCATTTTCTGAAGAAGGGTCTAGGCCCGAAACGTCAGCCTTCCTGCTCCTCTGATGCTGCTTGGCCTGCTGTGTTCATCCAGCTCTACACCTTGTATACCTCAGCATTTTCATGTAGTTGCTCTTGAGAGGATGGTGGTGAGCTGCCTCCTTGAATCACTGCAGTCAATGTGTGCATATAGACGCACAATGTCCTTAAGGAGGGATTTCCAGGATTTTGATCCAGTGAAAATGAAGCCATGGCAATATATTCTCAAGTCAGGATGGTGGGTGGTTTGGAGGGGAATTTGCAAGTCATGGTGTTCCCATGTATCTCATAGAATCATAGTGTCCCCACAGTGTGGAAACAGGCCATTCAGTTCAACAAGTCCACACAGACCTTCTGAAGAGTATCCCACCCAGACCCATGCCACTACCTTATCCCTGCACTTCCCATGGCTAACACACCTAACCTACACATCCCTGAACACTACGGAAATTTAGGACGGCCAATCCACCTAACTTGCACATCTTTGGACTGTTGTCTTTCTCCTTCTAGATGGAAGTAGTCATGAGTTTGGAAGGTGCTGTTTAAGAATTTTTTGCTAATTTCTGCATTGCATCTTGTAGATAGTACACACTGCTGCTACTGATGTCTATGGTGGAGACAGTGGATGCTTGGGGTTCATGATTGGATGCCAATCAAGAGGGCTCCTTTGCCTTGGATGGTGTCAAGCTTCTTGAGTGTGGGTGCTGCAAGTGGCGTTATTCCATTACACTCATGACTTGTGCCTTGTAGATGGTGGACAGACTTTGGGGAGTCAGGAGGTGAGTTGTTCATCGCAGTATTCCTAGCCTCTGACCTGCTCTTGTAGCCACTGTATTTATGTGACTAGTCCAGTCAAGTTTCTGGTCAATGGTGACCCCAAGGATGTTGATAGTGGGGGATTCAGTGATGGTAATACCATTGAGTGTCAAGAGGCAGTTATTTATATTGTGTCTTATTGGAGAAGGTTATTGTCAGGCTTTTTTGTGGTACATATGTTACTTGTCACTTGTCAGCCTGAGCCTGGATATTGTCCAGATCTTGATGCATTTGAACGTGGACTGCTTCAGTTTCTGAGGAGTCAGGAATTGTGATGAACATTGTGCAATCATTAGTATGTGTCCCCACTTCTGACCTTATGATGGATGGAAGATCATTGATGAAGTAGCTGAAGATAGTTGGGCCTAGTATACATACCCTGAATAATTCAAGCAGAGATATCCTGGAGCTGAGATGCCTGACCTCTGACAGCCACAACTTTGTTCCTAGGTGCCAGGTATGACTCTAACCAGCAGAACTTTTCCTGCCAATACCCATTGATTCCAGTTTTGTTAGGGCTCCTTGATGCCACACTCAGTCAAATGTGACTGTTACTCTCACCTTTCCTCTGAAATTCAACTCTTCTGTCCATGTTTGAACTGAGGTTATAATGAAGTCAGGAACTGAGTGGCTCTGGTGGACCCCAAACTGGGCGTCACTGTGCAGATTATTGCTGAGCAGGTGCTGCTTGAGAGCACCGTTGATGCAACCTTTCACCACATTACTGATGATTGAGAGTAGACTGATGGGGAAGTAATTGGCCAGGTTGGATTTGACCTGCTTTTTGTGTACAGGACCTACCTGGGCAATATTCCACATTGTTGTGTAGATGCCAGTGATGTAATTGTACTGGAACAGCTTGGCTCGGGGAGCAGCAAGTTCCGGAGGACAAGTCTTCGGTACTGTTGCCATAAAGTTGTCAGGGCCTGTACCCTTTGCAGTATCCAGTGCCTCCAACCAGTTTACTAGGGAGCAGTGCTCACTGCTCTCCCATAATCTTGGAGACGAGCCTCAGCAGGCAATCGGAAAGTACTATAGTTGATATCTTTTCAAGATTCTCCAGATGTGATTTGATTTATTATTGTCACATGTACTGAGATACAATGTTGTTTTATGTGCTATACAGACAGATTATGCCACACATGAAGTACATTAGGGTAATAGGTCAGGGTGAAGAATACAGTGTTACAGCTGCAGGGAAGGTGCAAAGAGATATCAACATTAAAATTTGAGAGCCCTGTTCAAAAGACTAAAACAGCAAGGAAGAAGCTGTTCTTCAATTTGTTGGTACATGTATCTGCTGCCTGATGGAAGAAGGTGGAAAAGAGTATAACTCAGGTGGGATGGTCCTTTAATTATGTTGGCTGCCTTTCCCAGGCAGTGGGAAGTATAGATGGAGTCAATGAATGGAAGGCTGTGTATGACTGTGTAATTTCTTGCTATCTTGGGCAAGCAGTTGCCATTCCAAGTTGTAATGCATCCAGATAGGATGTTTTCCATAGTGCATCTATGAAGATTTGTAAGAGGCTTTGTGAATATGCCAAATTTCCCTAACCTTCTGAGAAAGTAGAGGCATTGGTATGCTTTTTTCACTGTAACATTGATTTGGGTGGACCAGGACAGATTGTTGATTATATTTACTCCTCAGAACTTGACATTCTTGACCATCTCCACCTCAGGATATTGATGCAGACAGCTGTGTGTCCTCCACTCCGCTTACTGAAGCCAATGAGCAGCTCTTTCATTTTGCTGATGTTGATGGAGAAATTGTTGTCTTTAAATGATGCCATTAAGCTACTATGGAGGTGTCATCAGCAAACGTGTAAATGGGAGTTAGGGCATAATTTAGACACACAGTCATGAGTATTTAAGGAATATAGTAAGGGCCTGAGTACACAGCCTTGTGGGGAGGAGGTATTATGGCCTATCCATACTGACTGCAGTCAGTCAGTCAAGAAGACGAGCATCCAGTTGCAGAGAGGGGAGCAGAGAACTAGATCTCAGTGTTTGGAGATCGGTTCGGTTGTAATTATAGTGTTAAAGGTGGAGCTGTAGTCAATAAGTAGGAACTTGACATAGGTATCCTTATGATCTAAGTGTTTCAGGAATGAGTGTAGGGCCAAGGAGATGCCATCTTCTGTGGACCTGTTGCACCCGCAGGCAAATTGTAAAGAAGCAAGGCAATCTGGGAGGCTGGATTTGATGTGAGCCATGACTCACATCATGAGTCTCGAAGCAGTCCGTAATGATGGAGGTCAGAACCACTGGGCAGTAGTCATTGAGGCACGTTGCATGATTTTTCTTTAGCGCAGGGATGATGGTGGTCTTCTTGAAGCAGGTGGGGACTTCAGATCATAGTGAAGTGAGGTTAAAGATGTCTGCAAATAGTCCCACCAGCTGGTCTGCACAGGATCTGAATGGATGGCCAGGGATTCCGTCCGGGCCGGTCGCTTTCCATCAGAGATAAAAGGTACTGCAGATGCTGGAGAATCCGAGATAACAAGCATGGGGCTGGATGAACACAGCAGGTCAAGCAGCATCATAGGAGCAGGAAAACTTGACGTTTCGGGCCTAGACCCTTCATCAGAAAAT
>JAHRHZ010000056.1:30099523-30123677 GCA_024137785.1 Ginglymostoma cirratum | reverse complement strand
GTGCTTGTTATCTCGCTTTCCATCAGTTGACTCTTAAGAAGGCTGATGTGACATCTGTTGCAGTGACTGAGGGAGTAAAGATGCATTCAAGGCTTTCGGGGCTTGTGACATCTTTTCACTGACTTTCTGCTCAAAATGAGCATAGAATACATTGAGCTCATTGGGGAGGGATGAATTGTTGCCAGTGATTCTGTTCGACTTTGCTTTGTGGTCCATTATATCATGTAAGCCTTGCCACAAACAATTGTTGTCCATGTGATTAGTTTGGGACTCTAGATTTGTCTGGTATTGTATCTAATGGCTTTGTGAAGGTCATACCTGGATTTCCTGTATAAGTCAGAGTCACTTGACTTGAACGCCTCAGCCCTGGCCTTCAATAAGGAGTGGATATCCATCCAGGATTTCTGGTTAAAGATCATTTGGATTAAATTCTTTGACATGCGGTCTTCCATATACTTACTGATGATGTCTGCAACGGCGGTGGCACACTCATTTAGGTTGGCAGCTGAGTTCTTGAATATAGACCAGTCCACCAATTCTAAGCATTCCCATAGAAGCTCATCTGCTACCTCATACCAGCATTGTACAACTTTCTGTACCACATCCTCACACTTGAGTTTCTGCTGGTAAGCCAGAAGAAGAAGCACAGCCTTATGGTCTGATTTTCCCAAATGTGGGTGGGGTAGGGGGGAGCGTGGAATCGTAGCATCTTTGATGGTTGAGTAGCAATTGTCAAGTTCAGACCTCTGGTGGGACAGAAGATGTGTTGACAGTATTTTGGTAGCACTTGCTTGAGGTTGGCCTAGTTAAAGTTTTTGGCTACAATGAACAAAGTATTCTGTCTCAAGAATATCTGTAGTGGTATATAGTTCATCAAGTGTACTCTTCACTTCATCATGGGTTGTGATGTAAACTGCTGAGAGGAAAGCAGATATCGGGTAGTAGGGACAACACTTCATTGTTAGATATTCTAGGTCTAGGGAGCAGTAACTCACCAGGGTCACCACATCTGAACACCAGGAGTTGTTGATTAGAAGACAGACCCCAACTCCCTTTGTCTTGCCCAAGGATGCTGAGCAGTCCATTGGTGAATACAGTAACCTTCAAGTTGTAAGGCACAGTCAGGTGTAGCAGCAGTGAGCCATATCTCTGTAAAACAGAGCACACAACAGTCTCTTAATTCCATTTAGAAGGTGAATCTGGCTTTAAGTTCACCCAGCTTGTTTTCAATGGCTTGGACATTTCTAGGAGTATGCTGAGGAGGGTGTACTTAAAACCATATTGTTTCAGTCTCACCCGTAAGCCAGCATGTCTCCCACGTTTCCTGGCTGCTTCTGATTGGGTCTGTGAATGAATGAGAGAAGTCCGCTACTCTGGAGGGTAAGTGTGTGCATCCATTGGGGTCCTGGGCACTGGTCGCAAACAGTCCAGGGCTTTGCCATCCGTTTGGTCAGGCCTCCTCAATGTGGCCAGGTCTTGTCCCTCCAGATTTGGATTTCCATGAGGTCAGTCCGATGAGAAGCTGATAGGCCTCTGATCCCTCTGGACTTGCATCTCCATTTCCAGCGTTGGCAATCGGGACTTGTCAGTCAAAGGATCTCCAGAACTGAAGGTAAATTTAAGAGAACGTTTAAGAGGGTTAAAAGATCAAAACGATAATAAGAGATATAAGGAGAAGATCTGCTGTAGACAACTTGCAAAGAATTGCCACACTCTGGCACCATCTTGAACTTGTGAGGTAAAAAAGACAATCCAACAGCAGCATTCTGTCCCAAACCAATGTGCCCACTATTGAATCACTAATCATTTGAATCCAGGCCATCCTGTACAGCAATGGAAACAAGCAAACAGCTATGTCCCAACTAAGAGAAAGTAATACAGGTTTGTCTGTGGCCGCAGCACCAAGTGCAGTTTTGGACTCCCTATCTCAGGAAGGATATTATTGCCATTGAGGGAGTGCAACTAATTTTTACCAGACTTGCTCTCAGGATGACGAGACTGTCCTATGGAGAGAGTTTAGGTGAAACTTACAAAATATTTAAAGGCAGTATAGATGCAGATGTAGATGTTTCCCCTGGTTAGATAGCCTAGAACCAGGGAACACGATTTAAAAATATTTCAAAAATAAATTTGAGATGAAGAGAATTGTATCAGAGATAAAAAGTACTGCAGATGCTGGAGAATCCGAGATAACAGGGCATGGGGCTGGATGAACACAGCAGGCCAAGCAGCATCATAGGAGCAGGAAAACTTGACGTTTCGGGCCTAGACCCTTCATCAGAAAATGTTCTGATGATTTGTTCTGATTTTCCCCAACCGCATCCCAAAACCAGCCCAGCTCATCTCCACCTCCCTAACCTGTTTTTCCTCTCACCTCAAGCCACACCCCCATCTCCTATCTACTAACATCATCCCGCCCCCTTGACCTGTCCGTCCTCCCTGGACTGACCTATCTCCTCCCTACCCCCCTACCTACACTCACCTTTACTGGCTCCATCCCCGCCTCTTCGACTTGTCTGCCTCCTCTCCACCTATCCTCTCCTCTATCCATCCTCTATCCGCCTCCCCCTCTCTCCCTATTTATTTCAGAACCCTCTTCCCCTCCCCCATTTCTGATGAAGGGTTTAGGCCCGAAACGTCAAGTTTTCCTGCTCCTATGATGCTGCTTGACCTGCTGTGTTCATCCAGCCCCACACCTTGTTATCTCATCCAGGGCTGTCTGGTTCCCTTACTCAAGGGGGTGGATCACCACCAATCTATCTGTTCCATCTGCAGAAATAGGGAGGGGGTGGCAACTATGACCACTGCCATGGAATGGGGTCTCAGTAAATTCTTCTCCAGGACTGGGGAGTATACACTGGGGGAAACAAGGGACGACAATTGTGAAAGGGAGCACAGTATCTGCAAGGGGGAAGATGGTAAAGTATGAATGTGAAGGGGCTCACAGAGCAAAGGGCTTTGTCCATGGTCAAGAGTACTCTGGCTTCAGAGGAGGCAGTGAGTGAAAGATGCCCAGGCCCAGGCTCATGTGGCCAGGTTGTGTGGGGACCTGGAAAGTTGTGAAGTTCAATGGGTTTACAGGAAGGGGTCTGTTAAATGTTTGGGGGCTCACTGGCATGTAGATAGTGGATGCTGCGAGCCACTGGCTAAGGACTGCTTACTGTTGCCTTCCATTATGCTGGAAATTGAAAATGTGCAAGGGGGATGAAAATGTCTGTGAATAGCCACAAATGGGCAGGGGGATGGCGGAAGGGGGTTGCTGCAAGACCCACTCATGCTAGGGCTTTAAAAGGGAAAGAACATTATACACAGACCCATGAATTGTAACCCATGGACATAAACCCATGGAATCCCCTGTTCCTTGACCATCTGAAGCCACGGCACCGTTCTTTATGTTACACTTCCCTGCCACAAGCATCACTGAACAACTCATTCACACCTACAGTTCTAGGTTAGAGGCTGTGAAAAAATAATGATGTTATACAAGGAGGGCCCCAGGTATCCGCAGTACCTATTGCCCTGCATAAGCTGCACGCTTCATGGAACATCATCTGTGATCATGAGGTGATGCTTCATGTTGTCATAATGCCATTGAGGATGACACAGAGACCAGAAACCAGATGTAAAGCAAAATTAGTGACAGTCATAAAATGTACAAAATCACAGACAGTTACATCCATGCCACCAAATTACCCTCAAAAGTATTCTTCTTCCTCTCGCTCCTATTGTATCTGAGTGCACTCTTTGCTTCTGCAGCTGAACTGGAGCAAGCCTCTTGGTCAATGTGCCTGTTGGACCCGAAGATTGGTCAGATGACACTGGGGACACTTGTATTTGGATGGGCCAGACATGCCAAGGCCTACTTGCCAGAGGCAAGAGAACCATACACAACTTTAAATTGAAAGACCAGGAGTGGGTCAGGAGGAAGAGCGGAGGTCCTGTCCACCACTACAGTGTCACCTCACATTTATCAAGATTGAATTGAAGATTGGTTGAGTAGCAGATAGTGAAGGGGACTGTCAGAGATTATAGCAGAATATAGATAGATTGGAGAGTTGGGCAGATAAATGGCAGATGGAGTTCAATCCGAGCAAATGCGAGGTGATGCACTTTGGAAGATCTAATTCAAGAGCAAACTATACAGTAAATGGAAAAGTCCTGGGGAAAATTGATGTACAGAGAGATCTGGGTGTTCAGGTCCATTGTTCCCTGAAGGTGGCAACGCAGGTCAATAGAGTGGTCAAGAAGGCATACGGCATGCTTTCCTTCATCGAACGGGGTATTGAGTACAAGAGTTGGCAGGTCATGTTACAGTTGTATAAGATTTTGGTTCGGCCACATTTAGAGTACTGCGTACAGTTCTGGTCACCACGTTACCAAAAGGATGTGGATGCTTTGGAGAGGGTGCAGAGGAGGTTCACCAGGATGTTGCCTGGTATGGAGGGCGCTAGCTACGAAGAAAGGTTGAGGAGGCTAGGATTGTTTTCATTAGAAAGACGGAGATTGAGGGGGGATTGAGGTCTACAAAATCATGAGGAGTATAGACAAAGTGGGTAGCAAGAAGCTTTTTCCCAGAGTGGGAGACTCAATTACTAGGAGTCATGAGTTCAAAGTGAAAAGAGGAAAGTTTACGGGAGATATGCATGGAAAGTTCTTTATGCAGAGGGTGATGGGTGCCTGGAACACGTTGCCAGTGGAGGTGGTAGACGCAGACACGTTAGTGTCTTTTAAGATGTATCTGGATAGGTACATGGATGGACAGGGAGCAAAGGGATACAGACCCTTAGAAAATAGATGACAGGTTTAGACAGAGGATCTTGATCGGCGCAGGCTTGGAGGGCCGAAGGGCCTGTTCCTGTGCTGTAATTTTCTTTGTTCTTAGTTCTTTGTTCCTTGAATTCCACTTGCCACTTATCAACCTGTTCGATTAGCCCAATATATTTTCCTGTACGCTAAGGTCCTCACTATTTACAACTGCACCAATGTTCACATCATCTATGCCATGGGTGGCATGGTGGCTCAGTGGTTAACACTGCTGCCTAACGGTGCCAGGGACCTGGGTTCGATTCCACCCTCGGGTCACTGTCTGTGTGGAGTTTGCACTTTCTCCCTGTGTCTGCGTGGGTTCCCTCCGGGTGCTCCAGTTTCCTCCCACAGTCCAAAGATGTGCAGGCTAGGTGGATTGGCCATGCTAAATTGCCCATAGTGTTCAGGGATGTGTAGGTTCTGTGGGTTATTGGGAATGGGTCTGGGTGGGACCTTCTGAGAGTCGCTGTGGACTCGTTGGGCTGAAGGGCCTGTTTCCGCACAGTAGGGATTCTATTCTTATACATATCTACTAATCAGCCCTCCTACATTCAAGTCTAACTCATTCATACATACCACAGAATCAAGGCCCCACCATTGTTCCATGTGGAACCCCAGTGGACAAATCTCCTGGCCTGGATGAATTGCATCCCAGGCTGCTGTGAGAGGCGAGGCAGGAAATTGCAGGGGCTCTGCCTGGTGAAGCTACCAAACAGGGCTACTTCCATGCCAAACAGCAAAAGCAGCAAGTGACAGAGACAGCTAAGTGATCACATAACCAACAGATCAGCTCTGCAGTCCTGCCACCTCCAGTCATGAATGGTGGTGAACAATTAAACAACTCACTGGAAGAGGACGCTCCACAAATATTCCCATCCTCAATGATTGAAGAGCCCAGCACATCAGTGCAAAAGATAAGGCTGAAGCATTTGCAGCAATCCTCACCCAGACGTGCTAAGTGGATGATACATCTTACCTCCTCTAGTAGTCCCCAGCATTACAGAGGCCAGTCTTCAGCTAATTCAAATCACTCCATGTGAAATCTAGAAATGGTTGGAGGCACTGGATACTGCGAAGGCTACAGGCCCTGACAAGATTCTGGCAATAGCATTGAAGACTTGTGCTCCAGAACTTGCCACTCACCTAGCCAAGCTGTTCCAGTACTGTTACGTTACTGCCATCTACCCAACAATGTAGAATTTTTCCCAGGTACATCCTTTGCACAAAAAGCAGGACAAGTCCAACCCTGCCAATTACTGCCCTATCAGGCTGCTCTCAATCATCAGTAAAGTCATGGAAAGTGGCATCAACGGTGCTATCTGGCAGCACTTGTTCAGCAATAGTCTACTCAGTGACGCCCAGTTTGGATTCCACCAGGGCCACTCAGCTCCTGGCCTCATTACAGCCTTGGTTCAAGCGTGGACAAAATTGCTGAATTCCAGAGGTGAGGTGAGAGTGACAGCCCTTGATATTAAAGCCACATTCAACCAAGTGTGGCATCAAGGAACCCCAGCAAAACTGGAATCAGTGGGTATCAGGGAGAAAGCTCTCGGCTGATTGGAGTCATACCTGACGCTCAGGAAAATAGTTGTTATTGTTGAAGGTCGGTCATCTCAGCTCCAGGACATCTCTGCTGGAGTTCCTCAGGGTAGTGTCCCAGGCCCAACCATCTCCAGCTTTTTCATCAACGATCTTCCATCCAGCATCTGGTCACAAGTGGGAATGTTTTCTGATGATTGCAAATGTTCAACACCATCCATGACTCCACAGATACTGAAGCAGTCATATTTAAATGCGACAAGATCTGTATAATATCCAGACTTGGGCGGACAAGTGACATTTGTGTGACATCAATACCAGCAACGTCTATCTCCATTAAGAGACAAAGTACCCACTGCCATTTGACATTCAATGATTTTACCTTCACAAATCCTCCCACTATCAACGTCCTTGGGGCTACCAAGGTCCAGGAACTCAACTGGACTCACCACATCAACACAGTGGCTACAAGAGCAGGTCAAAGGCTGGGAGTACTGCAGCGAGTAACTCACCTCCTGACTTCCCAAAGCCTGTCCATCATCTACAAGGCACAAGTCAGGAATCTGATGGAATGCTCCCACTTGTCTGAATGAGTGTGGTACCAACAACAGTCAAGATGCTTGACCCAATCCAGGACAAAGCAGCCATATGATTGGCACCATATTGACAAACATCCACGCCCTCTACCATGAATACTCACTAGCAGCAATCTGCAAAATGCACTGTAGAAATTCACCAAAAGTCCTTAAACAGCACCTTCCAAATCCCTAACCACTTCCAACTTGAAGGGCAAGGGCAGCAGATACAATGGAACACCACCACCTGCAAGTTTTCCTCCAAGCCACTCACCTTTCTGACTTTTAAATATATCGCTGTTCCTTCACTGTTGCTAGGTCAAAATCCTAGAAATCCTCCCTAAGGAGGCAATGTGGCTCAACTTATTGCAAATGGATTGCAGCAGTTCAAGAAGGCTGCTTACCACCACCTACTGAAGGCTAGGATGGGTAATAAATGCTGGACAGCCATCAACACTCACATCCAAAGAATGGATAAAAAAAATTTGCCCTCCACCCACCTCCCGTGGCCCCTCATGCTCTCCTTCCCAAGCTGTGCCTCTCCAACCACCCATGCTGATGGCCACACTTGCTCACGTGCGCATCCACTCACTCCAATGACTTCCTGATAACCTACATTTTAAGCTATGGTTCTTCCATGCCCATTAACTGACTATATGTAAAAACAATGAAACTGATAGCAAGACCAAGATGTTTGAAAAAACTTTAAAACAATAGAGCCATTCATTCATAATATTTTAATAATAATGTAATATAAGTATCAATAACAGAAACTTCAAGTGCTTGACATCTCTTTACTTTGTGTAAATAAACATCGTGAATTGACAGAATAGATTAGAGAGCAAAAACCATCATTCAAGCAATTTGTATAGGGCATAGCTGTTTCAATAGACTAATGGACTTCTGGTCTTTCAGCTAAGAAAGCACAAAGAACTTGCAGGTGGTCGTGTTCACATATGTTGTCAGCCCTTGTCTTTAGAAGGGATACAGCTCATGAGTTTGGAAAGTGATGGTGGAAAAAACACTGATGAGTTGCTACAGTACACCTGATAGATGGTACACAGTGCTGCCACTCTTGTGTTAGTGGTAAAAGGATTGAATGTTGAAGGTGTTTGACAGTGTGCCACTCAAAAAGTCTGATTGTTCCTAGATGGTGCCAACATTCTTGAATGTTGTTGGAATTGCTCTCACGAAAGGAAATGGAGTGTATGTCATCATTGTGCCTTGTAGACGGTGGGCAGATTTTCGGTATTCAGGAAGTGAGTTGCTTCTCACAGAATTCTAAACCTCTGATGTGATCTTGTAGCCATGGTGTTCTATGCTAACATGGAATAAACTACATCATTTTTAAGACGATCCTCTTCTCATTTGAGTAGTAAATGGTTCTCTTCTACTAAACCAGATCCAGTGTACCCCGTAGATTCCTACCATAAAAGAGGATGGTGGCAGCAAATCTGCCGCTTTTGCCTTATAGCTACTATCGCTCATCATTCAAAACTTTCTGGGAAATCTCCTCTGCACCCTCACCAAAATGTGGTGACCAAAACTAGATGCAATAGCTTAATTATGCTGTAACCACAGCTTCATACAGGTTCAACTGAACATCCATGTTTTGGTGTTTTACTTAAGAAGCCCGACAGTACTTATGCTTCGTTAATGGCCTTCTCAATGTGCTTTGAAACTTTGAAAATCTATTTACATAAACTCTCAGGTCCTTCAGTCTCTCCACACTCTTTCAAATTAGCATTGAGTTTATACTGCCTCTTCCTATCACTTCTTCTGAATGCATTACTCCACACATTATCGCAATTAAATTTCAGCTGTCACTTGTCTGCCAATTTCACTGGTCTATCTTTGTCCTGTTGCAAATTATTTGTATCATCCTGATTTCACCAATACTCTTCCAAATTTGAAATCAATTTTGAAATTTTACTCCAAGGTCCAAGTCTTTGGTATAAAATGAAAAGGGCCCCCAGCATTGCTCCTTTGGGGAACATATCTGAACACCAAGAAGCAACCATTTGCCATTTTCCTGCCCTTAAGTTAGTTTTTTGTTTATATAAGGTTATGATGTCCCTCCTATTCCATGAGTCTCAAGTGTGTAAATTGGTTTTTCAAATGGTAATTTATCAAATACTTTTTTAAAACAATATTAATGTCAGCAAAACAAAGGAGCTGGCCATTGACTTAAGGAAGCGGAGTGGAGGATGTGCCCCTGCCTGCATCAATGATGCTGAGGTGGAGATGTTTAAGAGCGTTAGGTTCCTGGGATTAATGATCACCAACAATCTGTCCTGGTCCACCCACATCAATGTTACGATCAAAAAAGCACAACACCTCTACTTCCTCAGCAGGCTAAAGAAATTCAGCATGTCCACAAAGACTCTTGCGAATTTTTATAGATGCGCCATAGAAAACATCCTGCCTGGATTCATCACAGCTTGGTATGGCAACTGCTTTAAATTACTGAGAGTCATACACAGCCCAGTCCATTGTGCCTACAAGCCTTCTGTTCTTTGACTCCATCTATACTTCCCAGTGCCTAGGGAAGGGAGCCAACATAATCAAGGACCCATCCCACCCTGGATATACTCTCTTTGACCCTCTCCCATTCGGCAGAAGACACAAAAGTTTGAATGACAGTACCAACAGATTCAGGAACAGCTTCTTTCCTGATGTTATCAGACTTTTGAATGAACCTCTCAGATTTTAATGTTGATCTCTCTTTGCACCTTCTCTGCAGCTGTAACACTCTGCACTTTGTTTTATTACCCTAATGTATTTTATGTGGTATGATCTGCCTACATAGCATGGAAAACAATACCTTTCACTGTATCTCCATATATGTGATAATAGTAAATCAAATCAAATCAAAAATTCAGATAGACAGCGCCCACTGCATTCCCCTCGTCAGCCATATCTGAAATTTCATGAAAATAGGTATCAAGTTAGTTGAGGATCATTCGCATTTTACAGACAAAATTACAGAAGCAAACCTTTACAAGTGTCTGTTAATTCTTTCATAGAATCCCTACAGTGTGGAAACAGCCCCTTTGGCCCAACAAGTTCACACCAAATCTCGGAGCATCCCGCCCAGACCCATCCCTGATAAACCCACCTAATATATGCATCCCTGAACACAACAGGCAATTTAGCACGTCCAATCCACCTAGCCTGCACATGTTTGGACTGTGGGAGCAAACCGGAGCACCTGGAGGAAACCCACGCAGACTCAGGGAGAACGTGCAAACTCCACACAGACAGTTGCCTGAGGGTGGAATTGAGCCCAGGTCCCTGGCACTATGAAGCAGCAGTGCTAACCACTGAGCCACTGTGCCACCCATCATTCTTGCTTCTAAAACCGTATTGAACGCTGCTGTAAAAACTAACTGACTTGTAATTACTAGGAATGTCCTTGCAGCCTTTCTAGACAACAATGTCATATTTGCTGCCCTCTAATTCTTTGGCACCTCCTCTCAATTTAGGGAATGTTAAAAGATTGTCATAGGAATTAGAGAAAGACAAAATGGTCAGAGAAGGAGCATGTCGTGTCATAAAATCATAGAGCCATAGGCACAAAAGGCCCTTCAGCTCAACCGGACTACATCAACATAACTACCACTAAAAGTGCACCAATCCCAATTTCCTGCACTTATCCCATATCCCTGAATGTTATGGTATTTGAAGTCTTCATCCAAATATTTTTAAAGGTTGTAAGATTTCCAGCTTCCAATAGTTCCCAGGCAGTGCATTCCAGATTTCCACCACGCGCTGACTGAAAAAGACTTTTCTCAAATCCCCTCTGAATCTCCTGTCCCCTACCCTAAACTACACCCTCCCGTGATTGACACCTCAACCAAGGGGAACAGCTGCTCTCTATTCACCCTGTCTATACCACTCATAATCCCATACCTCAATCATATTCCTCTTCAGCCTTCTCTGCTCTAAAGAAAACAAGCAAACCCTATCTAGTCTCACCTATAGCTCAATTTCTTCATCCCAGGCTACATCCTGGTGAACCTCCTTAGTAACCTCCTCTATATCTTTACTGTAGTGAGGTGACCAGAACTGCACACAGTACTCCAGTTGTGGCCTGACCAAAACTTTGTACCTCCTTGCTCTTGTACTCTATGCCACAACTGATTAAAGCGAGTCAAAGTCAAAGAGTCATAGCACGGAAACTGAGTGTTTGGACAAACCAGTCCATGCAGACCATTATCCCAAACTAAACCAGTCCCACCTGCCTGGTCCTGCCCCATATTGCTCCTAACATTTCCTTTTGATTTACTTAGCCAAATGTCTTTTAAATATTGTAACTGTACCGCATCTACCGCATCCTCAGGATGTTCATTCCACACATGAACCACCATCTGTGTAAACAATTTACCTGTCATGTCTTTTTTAAATTCTCTCCTCTCACCTTAAAATTGTGCTCCATCGTCTTGAAATCCTTGGGAAAAGACAACCACAATTAACTCTACCTATACTCCTCGTTATTTTATAAACTTCTATCAGGTCACCTGCCAACCTCCTACACTCCAGTGAAAAAGTCCAGCCTATCCAGCCTTTCTCTATAACTCAAGCCTTCCATGCCCAGCAACATTCCCGTAAATCTCTTCTGAACCCTCTCCAGCTTCATCATATCCTTCCTATAACTGGTTGACCAGAGCTGGACACAGTATTCCAGAACAGCCCTCACCAATGTCCCGTACAACCTCAACATGATGTCCCAACTCCTATACTCAAAGGACTGAGCAATGAAGGCAAGTATGCTAAATGCCTTCTTAACCACCCTATCAGTATGTGATGCAAACTTCAAAGAATTATGTACCTGAACCCCTAGGTGTCTCTGTTCTACAACGCTACCCAAGGCCCTACAATTAATTGTTTAAGCCCTACCCTGGTTTGTCATACCAAGCTACAGTACCTTACATTTATCCAGACTGAACTCCATCTAGCATTTTTCAGCCCGTTGGCCAATTTGATCTTCTTCACTGTCTACTATGCTTTCAATTTTGGCCTAATCTGCAAACGTACTAACAGGACCAAAACCAAAACAGGATCCAGAGCTGATCCCTGTGGAAAACTGCTGGTGTGCTATCTTAACCTTCCTATTCTCATGCTCTGTTGACTACGGGGATCTGTGAATAATTTGCCCAAGATCCTTCTGTTTTTCTAAAGCTATCCAATGCCTTGCTATTCATTATATACTCCTTCATATTGTTTCTTCTTCTAAAATGCATCACCTCACATTTATTAGGGTTAAATACCATCTGACCAACCCATCTACATCTTTTGTAACCTACAACCATCTTTTAACCACTTTACCAATCTAGGTATCTCCTGTAAATCTGCTTAACTTTCCCCCCACATTTTCATCTGTATCATTTATTTATGTAACCAACAATAAGGGTCCTAGCACTGATCTTTGTGGTACACTGCTGGACACTGGCCTCCAGTCACTTGAACAGCCTTCTCACATGACTCTTTGTGACCTATTACCTATTTTCTAATCCATCTTGTGAAGTTTTCCTGAAATCCATGTGCTTTAACCTCCTCAATCAGTCTCCCATTTTATCATTAACATGTTCCCCCACTGCCGCATCAAACACTAATTCAATTCCTTTCCCAAGAACCAGATACAGCACTGACCCATCCCTTCTATGTATTGATACAAAAAAGTTAGCCTTGGCTCATTGCAGGAGAGTTCATCCTTTCTCAAATATAGTCCTGCTAATTTTAATTTTTCAGGTAATGATCCAGTTCCTTTGTGACTGCCTTGATTGAAGCTGCCTCCACCACACTATCAGGCAGTTCATTCCAACTCTAACACTTGCTTTATGAAACATGAGGTTTTTCCTCATTTCACCAATTGGTTTATTTTGCCAATTAACTTAAATCTACCCCCTCTTGTTTTCAATTTTTTGACCAATGAGAACATTTCACCACATCTGTGCTGTCCATACTGTTAATGGTTGTTAATACCTCTGTAAAATCTTCACTCAGCCTTCCGTCTCCAAGAAAACAATCCCAAAATTCTCCATTATTCACATAACTGATGTTCTGCTTTGTTGGTACCATTTTATGAATCTCTCTGCGCTCTCCACTAATGCCTTTATATATTTCTCAGCCTGCTCTGTCACTTTCAAAGATGTATGCACAGACGCACCCAGGCCCTCCTATTCCCAGAACACTTCAGAATTCTACCCTAAACTTCATTTTGGCCTTTCTACTACCTTTATCTCCACTTCCCTCAGGCACCTATAATGCATACCATTTGGACCAGGTGACTTAATCACTTTAAGTGTAGCCAATCTTTCCACTGCAACCTGTCAATCAATTGTTACTCCATCTATTACCTCAGGCTTCTTCGCCATACCGATATTTTGTCAGAATCCTTTTCATTAGCAAGCATGAATACAAGGTACTCAAATTACGCTGAGAGGCCGTTTCTACAGGAGAATCTAGAATATGATATGATCACCTCAGGGCAGAGATGAGGAGAAATTTTGCCACTCAAATAGTTGTGAATTTTTAGAATGGTCTACCATGGAAGTGTATGAATTCTCAGTTATTGAATATATTCAAGACTGTGATAGACAGAATTTTGAACTCTGAGAGGAATCAATGGAGATGCTATTTCATGGTAACGTTACTGGATCAGTCATTTAGAGACCCAAGTTAATGTTCAAGGGACATAGGTTCAACTCCCACCATGGTAGTTCGTAGGGTTTAAATTCAATTAATGAACAATTTAGAATCCATCTCATTTTTTAAAGTTCTTCAGAGAAAGAAATCTACCATCCTTATCTGATCTGACCTACACATGACTCCAGACCCAGTGTAATATAGCTGACTCTTTATTCCCCAGTGAAATGTCCCAGCAGGCTGTTCAGCTCAAGGCCACAAATGCTTGCCTTGTTACCAATACCAAATCTGATGGAAGATTAAAGGGAAAAAATGAGGCTAGGGTGAAAATAGGAATTAAAGTCCTTCCCTGGCAAATGGCAGAGCAGGTTCAAGAAGCCAGAAGGTTTGATTTATTTCTTATGTAAAAATAATCACAAAGAATTATTTTTAGAAATGATTTTAAAAATACCTTATCTTAACACAGAACTATTATCATTGACGTGAAACGTATAGAAGCAAACTCAATTGAAGAAAAAGGTATTTTACATAGTTAAGCTTGCTTGAATAAAAGAAAATGGATCACATATAATTAAGGAAGACAAAAATAGCCATAAGATTTGCCAAGGGACATCTGGAAAAGAAGATAGTGTATAATTGTGACAGTAATAACTAAAGTCAGCTTTCTCAGAAGACCTCCCTTGATTAATCAGAAGGTCATTAAACCCATGTAGCACATTAAAGGATACTATAGGGAAAATTGAAACTGATTCTCAGCCTATGGCAGAGCTGCAGCATGATTGTTTTGTATCATATTGTTCCCTATGGATGATGCTTAAGTTCCAGATGAGGTTTACACAGAATCAAGTAGCGGTATTCAAATTAAAGTACATAATAATGCCATTTCAGATTGATCAGAGAGCTCAAATTTGATAGAATTCCAAATAATATTTAGCCTGTGAACATCTAAGTTATATCTGCAATTATTTTTGTAATGTCAGGAATAGTTCTTTTAGTATGCAATCTCTACATAAATTTCAGCATTGTAATGTGAATTCAAAAAATAATGCAGATAAGGAGAATCGGATTAATTTGGAAACATTCAGCATTGAAACAGCAGAAATTATGTTTGAAATATGTAATCTTCTGGAGAAAAAGATTGTTTGCAGTGGGATTTTTTTTCCATATAAACCTGAATAAATCCACGAATACTTTGCTCTTGATACCCAGAACCTGTGTTCTGGAATGCAGTGAAGAATCCATCTGTATTTATGTTATGTTATGACTCCTACATAGAACATAGAAAATTGAACAGTGCAGCACAGGACAGGCTCTACAGCCCATGATGTTGTGCCAACTTAATTATCCTACTAAGATCAATCTACCCTGCATACCCTACATTTTACTGTCCTCCATGTGCCTATCCCAGAGTCACTTAGAAGTGTCTAAAGTATCTGACTCCACTACCACTGCCAGCATCGCATTCCACACACCCACCACTCTCTGTGTGAAGAAGCTACCTCTGACATCTCCCCTATACCTTCCTCCAAACACCTTAAAGTAATGCCCCCTCACCATCGTGATTTCCACCCTGGAAAAAAGCCTCTGGCTATCCACTCTATCTATGCCTCTCATCATCTTGTATACCTCTATCAAGTCACCTCTCATCCTTCTTCGCTCCAATGAGAAAAGCCCTTGCTCCCTCAACCTTTCCTCACAAGACCTGCCCTCCATTCCAGGCAGCATCCTAGTAAATCTCCTCTGCACCCTCTCTAAAGCTTCCACATCTTTCCTATAATGAGGTGACCAGAACTGAACACAATATTCCAAGTGTGGTCTAACCAGTGTTTTATAGAGCTGCAGCATAACCTCACGGCTCTTGAACTTAATTCCCCTGCCAATGAAAGCCAACGCACCATACACCTTCTTCACAACCCTATCAACTTGGGTCGCAACTTTGAGGGATCCATGGACATGGACCCCAAGATCCCTCTGTTCCTCCACACTGCCAAGAATGCTGCCATTGACCCTGCATTCAAATTTGACCTTCCAAAATGAAACACTTTACACTTTTCTGGGTTGAATTCCATCTGCCCCTTCTTTGCCCAGCTCTGCATCCTTTCAAAGTCCCATTGCAACCTACAATAGACCTCCACGCTGTCCACAACTCCACCAACCTTCATGTCATCGACAAACTTACTAACCCACCCTTCCACTTCCTCATCCAGGTCATTTATAAAGATCACAAAGAGCAGAGGTCCCAGAACAGATCCCTGCGGAACACCACTGGTCACCGAGCTCCAGGCTGAATACTTTCCATCTACTCCCACCCTCTGTCTTCTATTGGACAGCCAATTCTGTATCCAGACAGCCAAATTTCCCTGAATCCCATGCCTCATTACTTTTCGAATGAGCCTACCATGTGGAACCTTATCAAATGCCTTGCTAAAATCCATATACACCACATCCACTTGGTCTACCTTTATCGATGTGTTTTGTCACATCCTCAAAGAATTCAATAAGGCTTATGAGGCATGACCTGTCCTTCACAAAGCCATGCTGCCTATTTCTGATCAAACTGTTCTTTTCCAAATAATCATAAATACTATCGCTCAGAATCCTCTCCAATAATTTGCCCACCACAGAAGTAAGAAGTAATTCCCAGGATTATCCCTATTTCCTTTCTTGAACGAGGGAATAACATGTGCCACCCTCCAATCATCTGGTACTACTCCAGTGGACAGTGAGGACACAAAGATCATTGGAAAAGGCACAGCAATCTCTTCCCTCGCTTCCCATAGTAACCTTGGGTATATCCTGTCTGGCCCAGGGGACGTATCTATCCTCATGTTTTAAAAATTTCTAGCACATCCTCCTTCTTAACATCAACCTGTTCTAACATATCTGCCTGTTTCATGCTGTCCTCACTAATGTCAAGGTCCCTCTCAATGGTGAATACTGAAGCAAAGTATTCATTAAGGACCTTCCCTACCTCCTCTGACTCCACGTACAAGTTCCCTCCACTATCCCTGATTGGCCCTACCCTCACTGTGGCCATCCTTTTGTTCCTCACAACGCCTTGGGGTTTTCCTTGATCCTACCCACCAAGGTTTTCTCATATCCGCTTCTAGCTCTCCTAAGTCCATTCTTCAGTTCCTTCCTGGCTACCTTGTAGACCTCCACAGCCTGTTATACTCCTGTTAGAGGATCCTAAACCAAAATAGCTTAATTTACCAAAGGACCCGAAAATGAAGAAATTATCAACATTCCAAAACTAGTGTCTTAAATTTAAACACAGGGAATTGTTCTGTATGAAGGACAATTTGCCTTTGGTGGAATGGAAAGACACATTAAAAGGTATGGGTAGTATTCAAAGAGTTAATGGATTTATTTACAACAAACATATATTCTTTTAAGGGACAAAAATAGGCTATCAAAGTTGCCCAAAAAGTCATAAGCCTGAGCACTGGAGTGTTGACTCCAGACTTTTGACTTCGCTTATCCCCTTTGATAAATTATAATGTGGTCCACTACAGACAGGAGAATCTATACTGGGAAATAAGGAAGCATCAGAGAAGCTGAATAATTGCCAAATGTCTGTCTTCACAATGGAAAAAACAAGAAATCTCCGAGGAATACCAGAGATCTAAGAGACTAGTGAGAATGAAGAACTGAAAGAAACCAGCATTCATAGAAAGAAAGCCACATTGGAGAAATGAACTAAAGGTGTCAATCCCTGGGACACAATGATTTATATTCAAAAAATGTTGAAAAAGATGACTATCATGATAGTAGATGCATTGTTGATCATCTTTCAAAATTCTAGAGATTCTGGAATAGTGTGAGCAGATTGGACGGAAACAAATGTAACCTATTTAAGAAAAACAGCAGAAAATTGCGGGGGTTCTGACACGAACGACCTCCACAAAAGACAGACATGGGATACAACCGATATAGTACGCCATGTTCTTCTCAGCCTTCAACACATTATCGATGACAATAGGCACCATGTCAAGACCTTCCTTATGCTTCCACATTTTGCCTTCGAACAACTGCCAAACCTTAAACAGACCATTGTTCACAGCAAACACCATACAATCCTGTCATGGCAAATTCTGCAATACATGTCAGATCATCGACATGGACACTACTATCACACATGGGAATACCACCCACCACGTGCACGGCAGACACTCATGTAACTCGGCCAACTTTGTCTATCTCATATGCTTCAGGCAGGGATGCCCCGAGACATGGTATATTGGTGAGATAATGCAGGTGCTACGACAACGGATGAATGGACACCACGCAACAATTGCCATACAGGGATGTTCCCTCCCAATGCGGGAACACTTCAGTGGTCAAAGACATTCGACCTCAGATCTTCAGGTAAACATCCTCCAAGGCGGACTTCAGGATACACAATAAAGCAGAGTCGACAAGCAGAGGCTGATAGCCAAGTTCCATACCCATGAGGACGGCCTCAACCGGGATCTTGGGTTCATGTCACTCTCCAGGTAACCCCACACACTATACACGCTCTCTCTCTCTCACTCACACACACACACACACATATACACGCACACACGCTCTGAAAACAAACACACTCACACACACAGACCCTCTCTCATAGACACACTCTCTCACACTCACATGCATAGACACACACTCTCTCTCTCTCTCTCACACACACGCGCGCGCACACAAGCACACCACTCTCTCTGTGTCTCTCACACAAACACACACACTCACACACACACACACACACACACACCAGCACCTCCACATTAATCATGAGTAGGACAAAACAATAGTGGCAAATGTCCATGGGTAGAAGGATGAGAGTTGGAGTTATAGTTTGATGTGGATGGTGAATTCAGTAATGGACTGTCCAGGTAATGCATGTAAAAAGGGACATGGATGTTCATGGGGGACCTGATGATCAGGTCAATCCAGGCACACACCAAATCAAAAGTGACCTGTGTTACCTTCCACAATCTTTCGAATGGTAAATGTGACGTACAAATGGAAAATGGCTTTGATCATGCCCAGAGAGGACAGAGTCAGCCTGCTCACTGATCAAAAATGAAGGCTTTACATCTAAGCAACAGGTGACACTTCAAGAGGCAATTGCTTCAATGATGCACTTGCAGAGTACAGGATGAGATCAGCTGCAATCATTTCATTGTGTGGGTGAAATGCGAGCAGTGTCTAACTGCGTGGGGAGTGCAAGTACTGAGCACAAGCAATTTTGACCATGTCGTGGCACATTGTAGGTAGACATTTGTGAGAAGTAGAAGTAATCCCAGGCAATTTTTAAAAAGGCTGCTGTAGACCACAATGCACATGGCTAATATGCAACAGGGGCATGGAACTGATTCCTTCTAGCCCTGAAGTGTATGTTTAATGTAGCATGTTCTTCATCGCAATGATGTCTTTCTGGGGTGATATGAGGATGGAAGGAGAAGGTGTCAGTGCTTATGTAGCAATTATGATCTTCTATTGTCTCTTTGCCACATGACTGATGCTACATTCATCGAAACAAGGCCCAATGTCAAATGGCAAAATGATCAATCCATGGTCCTCCTTGACTGAAGGGCACATGTTCCACTTTTTAGGGGGATTAAGTAAAGCCAGCAATTCTCACAGATGGCTTACATTACCAAGGAGCTGTCATGTTCCTTATGTTCCTCAAACAGGGTCATTGGAAGCATGACTGATGAATCCAGCCACAGGAGTCGTTATCATCACTATCGCTGTGGTACAGTGATGGTGCAGAGAATAGATGAGGAACAGATGCTCCAGCAACACCAGGCTCAGCAGCAGCTGAGAAAACTTCACATGGAAGAGATCAAAGTTGAAGGTCTCCTGAGGATAATCAGGGGATTCAGGAGGGCAAATGTCCTCCAGAAGAGCAAGGCACAATGTTGCCACAGCTTACAAGGTACCAGGGTCACTGTGACTGAGCTGTGCCAACTACTGGAGTGGGATCCATGACCTGAAGGAATGTGTGGCTATCCTATCCCAGTAGCCATCAAGGTGACAGCTGCATTGAACTATTATGCTCCTTCCAGGGATCCACATGGAACTGATGTGGGATCTTTCAATTATTCAACCGCTAATGTATCAATGCTGTTACCAATGCCTTTTGTGCCAGATCACACAATCTCATCTCGTTTCTCCATGATGAGGTCAGTGCTGCATCCTGGGCTGTAGGATTTGGCAACATAGTTGTCTTCCTCCCAGTATAGAACACTATAGACTGTTACGTAGGTCACATTGAGAGGGCCATATCATAATGCAGCTGACTTCATCAATAGAAAAGGCTTCCATTCCAACAATGTGTAAGTGAACTGTGATCACCCATACTACTTTTTAGAAGATTGCACAAGTCTCCTTGGGAGCTGCCATGATCCCTATGTCATTGAGAACTGTCGTGTTAGAAGATCCAGTTGCTTTCCAAAGGCTGGTTGCTGTGGGATAAGACCATCCACTGAAACAATGGTCAATGTCTCCATTATATAACCTCTAGACGAAGTGGAGTGTGGGCACAATACAGCCCATTGTTTGATCAGGGCTGTGCTGGGTAGATGATTGGCCTCCTGAAGATGAGGTCTGGTCTGAAGAGGCAGCGCAGTATACACCAGATGGAGTGCATGTTCTGTTCTGCATAACTGAAGCAGGCAGCATCAGGATGTGATGGACCCTGATGTACTGGGAGAGCAGAAGGGCATTGAACAGGAAGAACATCACCTTCTCCGTGATAGATAGCAGTGGTGTTGGACAGTACAAGCCAGACAGGACTGAATTGACACCTAGTTCCAGTAAATGTGAAGTGAGTGCAATGATCACTCATTGCCGGTGCTCAACAAATAAAGAGATTTTTTTCCTTGTGTTTCAAAGGGCAAAATGCAGGTTCTGAATGTTTAAGTTCTGTTCACTTTTAGTGATTGCAAATGTAAGTGACTTTTTGAGACAACTAAAGGTCATACGATGGTCTCACTTTGAATTATAGTAAAATGCAAGGCTACAGTGGGCAATGGGGAAACAGTAGCGGTGACTTAGTCAGGAGTATAAGTTGAGATGCGGATAACAACAGGTCAGCTATGTGACCTGGTGCTTGAACAGTGATAGATGTAGGAATGTGCAGATGCTTATGCAGGAGTTGTCAGCCAGAACATCTCCATGCCATGAGAAGCATTGGTTTGTGGCTGCTGTGCCACTACATTGATGGTGGAGGGCAATTCTAATTTGTCAACGCTTGACCAGGTGTATGGCTTGTATTCCAAGGGATACCGGTATAGTCCAAGATATCCCAGCATCGGTGAAAACATCGGCTTTCCTTTATCAATTTTGATAGTAAAATCTTATTAACCTCTAACAAGTTCGTCAGACATAAGAACATAAGAACTAGGAGCAGGAGTAGGCCATCTGGCCCCGCGAGCCTGCCCTGCCATTTAATAAGATCATGGCTGATCTTTTTGAGACTCAGCTCCACTTACTCACCCACTCACCATAACCCTTAATTCCTTTGCTATTCAAAAATTTATCTAGCCTTGCCTTAAAGACATTCAGCGAGGTAGCTTCAACCGCTTCACTGGGCATAGAATTCCACAGATTCACAACCCTTTGGGTGAAGAAGTTCCTCCTGACCTCAGTCCTACATCTGCTTCCCTTTATTTTGAGGTAATGCCCTCTAGTCCTAGTTTCACCTGCTAGCGGAAACAACCTCCCTGCCTCCACCATATCTATTCCCTTCATAATCTTATATGTTTCGATAAGATCGCCCCTCATTCTTCTGAATTCCAATCAGTACAATCCCAGTCTACTCAGTCTCTCCTCATAATCCAACCCTCTCAACTCTGGAATCAACTGAGCGAATCTCCTCTGCACCCTCTCCAGTGCTAGTATATCTCTTCTCAAGTAAGGAGACTAAAACTGCACACAGTACTCCAGGTGTGGCCTCACCAGGACTCTATACAGCTGCAGCATAGCCTCCCTGTTTTTAAACTCCATCCCTCTAGCAATGGCAGACAAAATTCCATTTGCCTTTTTAATTACCTGCTGCATCTGCAATCCTACTTTTAGTAATTCATGCACAAGGACACCCAAGTCTCTCTGCACAGCAGCGTGCTGCAATTTTTTACCATTTAAAACATAGTCCATTTTGCTGTTATTCCTACCAAAATGGATGACCTCACACTTATCAATATTGTACTCCACCTGCCAGACCTTTGCCCACTCACTTAGACTATCTATATCCCTCTGCAGACTTTCAGTGTCTTCTGCATACTTTGCTCTACCACTCACCTTTGTGTCATCTGCAAATTTTGACACACCAAACTTAGTCCTCAACTCCAAATCATCTATGTAAATTGTAAACAATTGTGGTCCCAACACTGATTCCTGAGTCACACCAGTAGCCACTGACCGCCAACCAGAAAAACACTCATTTACCCCTACTCTTTGCTTTCTACTGGTCAACCAATCCTCTATCCATGCCAACACATTACCTGTAATACCGTGCAACTTTAACTTAAGTAGCAGCTTTTGGTGTGGCACCTTGTCAAATGCCTTCTGGAAATCCAGATACACCACATCCACAGGTTCCCCATTGTCCACCGTGCAAGTAATGTCCTCAAAGAATTCCACCAAATTAGTTAAACATGACCTACCCTTCATGAACCCATGCTGGGTGTTTCCAATGGGACAATTTATATCCAGATGTCTTGCTATTTCTTCCTTAATGATAGATTCAAGCATTTTCCCTACTACCGAAGTTGAGCTAACTGGCCTATAGTTACCTGCCTTTTGTCTACTTCCTTTCTTAAACCATGGCGTCACATTGGCTGTTTTCCAATCTGTGGGAACCACCCCAGAGTCCAGTGAATTTTGGTAAATAATTACTAGTGCATTTGCTATTTCCCCCATCACCTCTTTTACTGCCCTGGGATGCATTGCATCAGGGCCAGGAGACTTGTCTACCTTTAGTCCCATTAGCTGGCCCAGCACTGCCTCCTCAGTGATAATGATAGTTTCTAGGTCCTTGCCTGCAATAACCTTCTTGCCATTAGTTTTCAGCATGTTATTTGTGTCTTCCACTGTGAAGACCGACGCGAAATAATTGTTTAATGCCTCGGCTATTTCCTCATGCCCAGAAATATTTCTGAAGAAGGGTTTAGGCCCAAAACGTCAGCATTCCTGTTCCTCTGATGCTGCTTGGCCTCCTGTGATCATCCAGCTCTACACCTTGTTATCTTAGATTCTCCAGCAGCTGCAGTTCCTACTATCTCTGAAACACCAGGTTATAGTCCTGTTACCTCTACAAGGTAGATGCAGGGACAATGTTCCCAATGGTGTCCAGAAGCAGGGGTCACAGTCTAAGGATTCAGGGTAAACAATTTAGGACGGATATGAGGAGACATTTCTTCACCCAAAGAGTGGTGAGCCTGTGGAATTCATTACCACAGGAAGTAGTTGATGCCAAAACATTGAATGTATTCAAGAGGTGACTAGATATAGCACTGTCCCTGCATCTACCCTGTCCCTGTAACAACAGGTTTATTTGAAATCACAAGCTTTCGAAGCATTGCCCCTTTGTCACTTCATCTGATTACTCAGACACAGGCAGCATTGTGATAATCAGACACAGTCAGCGCATAGACACTCAGACACAAGGCAGCACTGTGATAAATGGATACAACCAGCACTCAGTGGCAGGTAACACAGACATAATCAGATACATTCAGAACAGAGACACTCAGATACAGGCAGAACAGTGATAACCAGATCATAGCCAGCTCAGATGTTCAGAGACAGGCAGCACAGTGATGATCAGATACAGTTAGAACAGAGATGCTCAGAGTCAGCCAATACAGCAATATTCAGGCAGAACCTTCCCTCCCTGATATGAGACTAATGGTAAGGAAGATCATAAAATAGGGGCAGAATGATAAAATCAGATTCTTGATGTCAAAAAAAAACTTTCAATTGTCTCCTCAAGCCTTAAATAATGATTTTAGAATCTTACAGTTGAGTGGCAAATTTCCGATAAATTTCATCTGATTAAGAACAAAGAACAAAGAAAGTTACAGCACAGGAACAGGCCCTTCAGCCCTCCAAGCCTGCGCTGATCGAGATCCTCTGTCTAAACCTGTCATCTATTTTCTAAGGGTCTGTATCCCTTTGCTCCCTGTCCATCCATGTACCTGTCCAGATACATCTTAAAAGACACTAACGTGTCTGCGTCTACCACCACTGCTGGCAACGTGTTCCAGGCACCCACCACCATCACTGGGGGGGTGTTGGCCTAATGGTATTATCACTAGGCTATTAATCTAGTGATCTAGAATGTTCTGGTGACCCACGACAGTGGATGATGGAATTTGAATTCAATTTTAAAACAGTCTTGGATTAAGTGTCTAATAATGACCATGAATCAATTGTTAATTATCATAAAAACACATCTGGTTCACTAAGAGATAAAAGGTACTGCAGATGCTGGAGAATCCGGGATAACAAGCATGGGGCTGGATGAACACAGCAGGTCAAGCAGCATCATAGGAGCAGGAAAACTTGACGTTTCGGGCCTAAACCCTTCATCAGAA